>PVKE010015372.1:0-33565 GCA_004027555.1 Craseonycteris thonglongyai
CATTAGTTTTCCATATAGTTTTACTCCACAGGTGGGCGTGGGGCTGCGCAGAGCAGGAACTGGGCTGGGAGCTTCCCACATAGGCCCTGGCAAGAATTGAACTGGGGGCACACCCCAGTTCAGCGTATGGATCTGCCTGGGCCGAGCCGGGATTCGATCCTCGGTCTCCAGGGCTGCAAAGCGAGCGCTTAACCCGCTGAGCCATCCCAGCTTCCCCCAATTTAACTTCTTTATTCCCTATTTGGATACATTTATTTCTTTCTCTTGCCTGATTGTTCTGGCTAGAACTTCCAATGCTACATTGAATAACAGTGGTGACAGAGAACATCCCTTTAGTTTTCCTGATTTTAGAGAAACAGCTTTCAGTGTTCCACCATTAAGTATGATATTAGCTGAGGGTTTGCTGTATATGACTTTTATTATGTCAAGGTACTTTCCTACTACACCCATTTTATTAAGTGTTTTAATCATAAATAGATGTTATAGCTTGTCAAATGTATTTTCTGCATCTAATGATATAATCATATGGTTTTTACCTCTTATTTTCTTTATGTGGTATATCACACTGATCAATTTGCCTATGTTGAACCATCCTTGTGCCCCTGGAATGACTCTCACTTAATCATGCTATATAATATTTTTCATGTATTGTTGAATTCAGTTTGCTAGTATTTTGTTTATCATTTTTACATCTGTGTTCATCAAAGTTATTGGTCTATAATGTGTGTGTGTATGTGCGTGCATTTGTGTGTGTATTCTTGTTACCAGGTTTTGGTATTAGGGTAATGTTGGCCTCATAAAATGAGTTAGGAAGTGTTACCTCATCTTTGATTTTTTGGAAGAGGTTGAGGAAAACAGGTATTAAATCCTGTTTGGATGTTTGGAAGAATTCACTAGTAAAGGTGTATGATCCTGGATGTTTACTTTAGGAGAGGTTTGGTCAGTCTGTTTAGATTTTCCAGTTCTTTGTGATTCAGTCCGGGAAGGTTATATATTTTTAGAACTTGCTTATTTTTACTAAGGTATTGAATTCAGTTGCATATAGTTCTTCACAGTATTCTTCTATGATCCTTAGTATTTCTGTGGCATCCTTTATAACTTCTCTTTTATTTCTGATTTTGTTTATTCATGTCTTTTCTCTTTTTTCTTAATGAGTTTAACCAAAGATTTTTCAATTTATTAATCTTTCTAAGAATCAGTTCTTTGTTGCATTATAACTTTTTCTTTTGTCTTTTTGTTCTCTATTTCATTTATTTCTACTCTAATTTCAATTTATTGTTTTCTTCTGTCTTTAGGTTTCGTTTGTTCTTTTTCTAGTTCTTTTAGATGTAATGTTAGGTTGTCCTTTTGTAAATTTTTGTTTGTTTGTTTCTTAAGCTAGGCCTGTAATGATATAAATTTTCCTCTTAATACTGTTTTTGCCACATCCCAATAATTTTGATACGACATATTTTTATTCTCATTTGTTTCTATGTACCTTTATTATAAAGATTTATTTTTATTGGTTTTGACAGAGAGAGAGAGAGAGAGAGACAGGGAGAGACAAAGAGAAGGGGGAGGGCCCAGAGCAGTCTTCATAATTGCACATCATTGATTTTCTTCATAGTATCATTCCACAGGTGGGTACAAGGCTGTGAAGGGCAGGAACCGGGCTGGGGCTTTCCACATGAAACTCGCTCTGGTGAGAACTGAACTGGGCACACCCCTATTCAGAAAATGGGTCCACATGAGCTGGGGCCAGGATTTAATTCTTGGACCCCGATGCTGCAAGATGAGTGCTTAATCTGCTGAGCCATTCAGGCATCCCTGTTTCTATGTGTCTTTTGATGTCTCCTTTTATTTCTGCTTTGACCCAGTTATTCTTTAGCAGCATGCTGTTTAATCTCCACATATTTGTGGTTTTTCCCCTTTCATTTTGCCATTGATCTATAATTTCAAAACCTTGAGGTCAGAAAATATGTTTGGTATGATTTGAAACTATTTAAATTTGCTGAGGCTAATTTTATGTTCCAACATATGATCTGTCTCTGAAAATGTTTTATGTTCATTAGAACAGAATTTATAGCCTGGTGTTCTAGGATGAAAGGCTCTTTAAATATTAATTATGTCCATTTGGGCTAATATGTCATTGAACGCTGATATTTTCTTATTCATTTTCCATTTGGATGATCTGTCCATAGCTGTCAATGGCATATTTAAGTCCCCTCAGTTAATTGTGATTTTGTCAGTTTCTTCCTTTAGTTCTGTTAGTATTTGCTTTATATATTTTGGTGCAACCTGATTAGGGGCATATCTATTTATAATTATTATGTCTTCTTGTTGTATTGTCCCCTTTATTATTATGAAATGTCCATCTTTGTTTCTTGTTACCTTATTTATCCTAATAGCTGTTTTTTTATATATAAATATGACTATACCCACTTTTCTCTGAATGCTATTTGCTTAGAGTATCATTTTCTACCATTTTCCTTTGAGTCTTTGTCTTTGTAGTTTTGGAGGAAGTCTCTTGTAGGCAGTATATGATTGTGTTTTGTTTTTGTTCAGTCTGCTACTCTGTGCCTTTTTATTAGTGAGTTCAGTCTATATACATTAAAATAATTATTGATATATGAGGATTTCTTACAGCCATTTTATCTTTTGTTTTATCCATTGTTTCTTTGTCTTTGTGTTTCTATTATTCTAGTTTGCTGGTAGTATTCTATAATTTTTTACTTTGTTTTTTCTGTTTTTTTTTTTAATTATGTGTCTCAGTTCTGGACTTTTTGTTTGTCTGTTTGCTTTTTGTTTGTTTATTAAATGGTTACCTTAAGTTTATGTAAAGAAAAGTTTCATATATACAGTAGTCTTTTTTCATCATGCTTCTTAATTCCATTTTCTTTGCAAATTGAGAACTTTACTCTCTCCCCTTATATTATTTTGTTGTCATAATTTATTTTTATGCTATGAGTACATTTCTGAGTTGCAATAGCAGATTGTTTTCTTCTATTTTTACTTTATGTTTTTATCTTCTTTACCCTTTATGATATTGTTAAGTGTATAGTACCCATTTCTATAAAAGGTTTGCTATTTCCTGCATCTGTTTGTCTGTTACTAATCTTCCTTATAGTTTTATATCCTTCTCTCTTTTTTTTAGGTAGAATAACCTCCTTTAGTATTTCCTGTAATGCAGGCCTTGTGGTGGAAAATTTCTTCAGCTTCTGTACATCTGGAAGAGTTTTTATTCCTTCTTCATATCTAAAGGATAACTTTGAAGAATATATTATTCTTTTTTTTTTTTTAATATATTATTCTTGCCTGGTAATTTCTCTCTTTCAATAGTTTGAATATTGATTCCACTCCCTCCTGGCCTGTAGAGTTTATGCTGAAAACTGATGATAATCTAATGAGCATTTCTTTGTAGGTTACTGTCTTCTTTTCCCTGGCTGCCTTGAGGAGTCTTTCTTTGTCATTAGTGTTTGACAGCTTCAATGTAATGTGTGTTTGAGAAGGCTTGTTAGGATTGAGGTAATTAGGTGTTCTGTTTGCTTCTTGGATTTGATAATTCATTTCTTTCTATAAGTTTGGAAAGTTCTCATCAAATATTTGTTTCAATAGACTCTCTTGTGCCCTTCTCCCTTTCTTCTCCTTCTGGTATAACCATTATTTTTATATTGCTCTTTCTAATGAAGTCAGATAGTTCTTACAGAGTTATTTTATATCTTTTAACTTTCAAGTCTCTCTCTTTTTTATCTGCATTATTTCCAGATTTCTATCTTCAATGTTACTAATCTTTTTCTCCATCTATCTAATCAGCTCTATTTTCTAAGCTGGATATTTCACTCACTCTCTCTTGTATTGGATTCTTCAGTTCCAAAATTTCTATTTGGTTCTTTTAAAAAATTTCAATCCCATTGGTAAAATATTCATTTTATTCATTAATTTTACCTCTGAGCTTATTAAACTGCCTATGTGAATTTTCTTGAAGTTTGTTGAGATTTTTTAGAATTGAAATTTTGAATTCTTTGTCATTTAAGTCACATATTTTTGTGTCTTTAAGTTTATTTTCTGGAGTTTTTTCCTTTCCTTTTTGATCTAACTTGTTGCCTTTGATATTCATAGCAATTAATGGATTATTTATTTTCCTGGACATCTATAGGAATAAATTCTACAGCAGGTTGATATAAAAAGTTCTTTCTTTTACTTGCCAGTAGGTATCACTGGAACATTGTTTTTTGTTTGTTTGTTTTCCCTGTTTTGGTTTCTCATGGTGGAAGATTTTTAGGAGAGGTGGGCATCAATTTTTTGACCAGGTATCCTTGGTGTCAGGGCATCAACACTGTGAGAGAATGTGGTAGGTATGGGGTTCTGAGCTCCTGAAATACTAGAGTCACTCCTACAGCCAGATGCAGAGCTGTGTACTTCCATAACTCTGGGTATTCCTGCTAAGATCAGCCATGACTAGTGGGTGCATAGTGGGCTGAGAGATGGAGCTGGTATATTTGTGCCTTTGTACTTCTTGGAGTAATGATGATTGCCAGACTACAGCTGCCTCACCGCTATAGCTTTTCCTTTGTCACAGGAATTAGCCCCACTGTGTGTCTGCAGCTCATGAACTGTCTTTCCAGTTCTCAGGGTTGTAGATATTCTACTCTTTAATTAGACACTGTTACCATTTTCTTCTGGGGCCCTCTGTGAACACTGAGAGGGTATGGAGCAGGTGAATTCTGAAAAGTTGTGGGGAGGCAGCCACGCGCAGTGGCTTTGTTTTCTGCCTGGCAGAGAATACTGTTAGACTATCATTGTATTTCTATAGTCAGTCTTTTCCCCAAGGTCTCTGCCTTGACCACTGGGTATAGCTGTATTATATGTTGATGCCTCAGGCAGTATTGCTGGGGCCACAGAGAGTGTACCTGAATTCTCAATCCTCCCCTCTCCTGGGACTGCAGTGAGTTCTAGGTTGCACCCAGAGCT
The DNA here is from genome assembly GCA_004027555.1 of Craseonycteris thonglongyai. NCBI lineage: Eukaryota > Metazoa > Chordata > Mammalia > Chiroptera > Craseonycteridae > Craseonycteris > Craseonycteris thonglongyai. The sequence goes on from PVKE010015372.1 coordinate 4,951, forward strand.
ACTGTCTCTGCATATCTCCCTTCTCTCTTCCCCGGTTCATCTCAATTCATCCACCTTCAGAAGTTTTAATACACAGATATCTCTTCAGATGTGTTCCTATTTTGCATAGAAATTATTTCTTGAATTATAGCTGCTCAAATTATTATAACTTCAAGGGGAGAATGCAAGGAGCACACCCCACACCACCATGTTTCTGATGTCATTATAAGTGAATGCTTAAAATGAAATACTATTAATATTTCTTTTAAAGGTTACACTAGATGTGAGTTTATCCAACATGTCTGCCTAAATATGGGTTGTTTTCTATAATTAAAAAATACTAAAGAATAGTGGCAAAATATTTTAAAGGACTTTTATAGCATAGAATTTAATGTCTGAATACAAAACTCTTTTTTAATTAAGCAAATAGACATTGTAATTTTGGGTAAGAAGTTCACATATACTTTAATAAATTTATGCTGAACTGTGGCACAACTGGTAACCACTGAGATGGCTCAGTGGTGAAGGTTCTTGCCTCCCATACAAAGGCCTCTAGTTCAGTTCTTGCCCTGCATGGACCCACATTCACTTCTGTGGAATTGATACCATGTTATGACTACAGAGACTGCTCTGGGCCTTCCTCCCTTCTCTCTCTCTCTCTCTCTAACAGTCTCTCAAACAAACAATTTTTTTTAAGACAAATTACTCAAATATGAAACAGCATGGACAAATTTTGAAAACATTATGATGAGTGAAACAAGCCAAACACAAATTAATACTGATTGTGTGATTCGATTTATATAAAATTCCAGAAAAGGCAAAATTAATATATAGTAACAAACAAACAAACAAAATCAATGATTGCCTGGGGCCAGGGCTGGTGGTGACTGGGAAGTAGATGATGAAAAATTTGTTTTTTGTTTTTTTTTATTTATTTTTATTGTTTTTTACACAGAGACAGACAGAGAGAGACAGAGAGAAGGGGGAGGGCCCAGAGCAGTCTCCGTAGTTGACAGCATTCGTTTTCCATATGGTTTCACTCCACAGATGGGTGTGGGGCTGCGCAGGGCAGGAACTGGGCCAGGAGCCTCCCACATAACCCCTGGCAAGAACTGAACTGGGGGCATATCCCAGTTCAGCGTATGGGTCCATATGGGCCAGGGCTGGGATTCAATCCTTGGGCTTCGGGACTGCAAAGTGAGCACTTAATCTGCTGAGCCATCCCAGCTTCCCCTTGTTTTTTAATTATAGTAGTGGTTATATGATTGTATACATTTGCCAAATTCATTTAACTATACATTTAAGTTAGATGCATTTTATTCTATGTAAATTCTACATCAATAAATTTGATTTATTTTCAAACATAAAAAAGCTAAATAAATAAATTTAATAAATTTTCTTATCAATGCAAACCTCTCTTTTCCCTCTTCTCCATTCATCCACAGTAAACTTAGGGGAATAAATAAATGACTGAACTATCTCCAAAGTTCTCATTCAATCTGGAATAATTTGTTTTTTCTAATTCCCAGGCTAATTATCATATGATCACAGGGTCTGTGCTATTGTGAACTGCAGTTTGTGATAAATACCAGTAGATGGAAGTGCTATTCACATGACAAACTGGTTCTGCACAATCTTCCCCTTAAAATATGTCATTGATTATAACGGGACATGTCTGAACAAACATCCTGTTTGTCAAAAGAAATGAAATAGATCTATCCAGTAAACATAAGTGAAGAAAACTATACTTGGAAACCAGAAGATGATATTAACAGAGAAAACCTGTTTTTTAAAGTTTTGTTTTCTTTCCTTCTTATATTGTTTATGAGTGTGTATCTAAATTGCAGTTTCATTTTATGGACTCTGTACTTGACTTGCATCTCCAAGTTTAGGCTTGTGGGTAGGGGGAGTCCTGAGATAGACATCTAAGATTTTATAAGTGTTCAGACACTGGAACACAATCTCTTAAAATTTCTTTTTTTTTTTTTTTTAATTTATTTTTCTTTTTTGACAGAGAGACAGAGAGATACAGAGAGATACAGAGACAGAGAGAGAACTGAACTGGGGGAGCTCCCAGTTCAGCATATGGTTCCGCACCGGCCGGGGCCGGGATTTGATCCCTGGTCCCTGGCGCTGCAAAGTGAGCGCTTAACCCACTGAGCCATCCCAGCTTCCCCAAAATTTCTTATAAAACAACAGAATTTACGGTTCTTATTGAAAAAGGTTTTACTAAAGACAAAATAAATTTGGCTTTAGTCTCATCAAAAAGTCCCTCCTGCTATCTCCCAAAGCTCTAGAGCAGACAGTCCCCTTACCCTCCCTTCACTTCACTGATGGCTCTGAACAATAAACAAGGAAGCAGCTAGTTCTCAGTCATTCTAGGTGGCTTCAGGAGCCCATTCCCCTTCAAGTGAACCTGCTACCAGTCTAGTGTGGTGACATTCTCTTTCTCTGACATGGTCAAAGTGATAAAAAGATCAGCAATGATTCAAAAATATTTGTTCTTCCATTAATTAGCTTTATGAATTTACTCCAACATGAAACAATGTGGATTACATAATCCTTAACTATTTTTTTTTAATAAACATAGCCCCAAGATATCGTTCTATCTGTAACTTCTGTGCTTGCAAGTGAGCCTGTGGCAGCAGATACTTCTTAATCAAGGGCCCCATGACTAAGAATGCATTAAGGTCCTGGCTCCTGTAGGATTGACTTTATGTCCAACTCCATTTCTGTGCTGAAAAACTTGCCTTGCTAAAAACAACTTACCACTTTTCTCTCCTATTTGACCACACTTCAATATTTTAAATGAACATAAAATATGTTAAATGATTAAATAGTGACTGCTTCAGAGAGTGGGAGGAAATTTATTCAAGTTAAGCACTCTATGGAAATTTCATAAAATGGATGTCCTAAAATTAAAAGACAGAAAAAATCACTAGCAGAAGTCCTGTGTTCCAAGAATTATGAATTAAGTGAGACCTTAAAGAATTTCTGTTATATTAAGTATTCAAGTCTCATTTGTATTTTCTTTTCTTTTGGTAGGGCTTCAAATAGCCCTATATTTTAAGTTTATAATTTATAGTATCCCCTTTTTTTCAATTAAAGAATTTTAGTGAGAGTGTTTAAACATCTCACCCAAGGACACCCAGTTAGTCATTTTGCAAAGACTGAAAAACTGCCAACAAAGCTGGTTTTCTGCAGTGTATTAACTTGACTCAAGCTTTCTTGGAAGTTTAATTCAGTAAGGTACCATTTCTAGTCTAACAGTTCATAGTGAAAAAAAAAGTGAAAATATGATACGCAGATATTAGACTTCTTTAAAGTAAATGAAATACTTATAATGATTCAGAGTGAGTTCAAATGAAGGAAAGTATTCTGTTAGCAACTGGCATATATTTACAGTAACTCTATGCTATCTTTGTGCCAAGCTGTCTGAGACAGCTAATGACCAAACAAGAGGGTCAGCATTAATTAGAGATGGATACATTTTCCCTTGGGCTGGTATGAAGAAGCACCTGTTACAGAAGAAAGTGGGAATGGCCGGTGAAAGAGTGGGAGAATGGCTCTTGTTTTTGGCTATAACACTTCTATTGCTACAGCGCTGAGTTCTTCTACAAGGGCAGCTTCTTGCCATCCTCTTGGCTGGGAAAAGGTTTATACAAAGGATGGCAGGTGGAATGAGGAGCAAGTATCAAAATTAAAGGCGAGGCAACAGATATCATCTAGAAAACAAGAAGGTAAAGGAAAGTTTCTCCTGAAAATAAGTTTGTGACCTTGTGTGTCTTTAAAATATGTATATATTTTAATTTTATCTTAAATAAATTTGTGTCTTTACAAACATATTTTATAAACACTGTATTTTCTACATTTACAGCCTCTGAATTATACTTGAAAGAGGTCATATTCTGAGAATTTATTTTTCTGATATTTTACTTCAACATTTCTTTCAACAGTTGATTATAAAATGTTACTCTTCCTCAATTATAAAATTACTTTAACATGTCATTCAAAGTTACCAAATCATAGCTAATAATTATATTAAAATTTAAAATTAATAAAATGTAAAAAAACTGAACACAGTATATTATATTTGTTGCAAACTCAAATAGATTAAAATTCTATAAAATTTAATTTGTACTTTCTTCAGTTCTTAAGTTTGCAAAATCACATAAAAATGTACCTTGCATTTTACATTTATTTTAAGTTGGCTTTACAACAACTTTTTTCTTGGTTTTATATTAGGAGAGTAACAACAACAACAAAAGGATATGTCTGCATGAAGAAAATACTATTTTTGTGAGCCAGAATAAGTGAAAATTTATAAAAAAACTTATTTCATACCCTATCAAAATATCATTGCTTCATTTTATTTTTTATAAAAAATTTTCTTGAATACTTTAAATCTATTGTTTTAGATGGGAAGATGTTCCTTTTTTAAAAATTTCTAGTCTTGCTTATTACAAAAAGAAAAATAAAAAAAAAGATTGCTCTACAGGCAATGGTTGAATTGTTTCCTCGTGTTTCTATTCACTATAACCCTGGGAAAGAATTTCTGTAGGCTTACAGATACCAAAAGGAAGTTGTTCTAACAAAGTCCTTGTCTTCATAATTGAGAAATCTGTTAAAACTGCTGTCAAATTTCTTAATTGATATGAAAATTAGATTGGGTGTTGGGAGTGGGGGAGGCAAGTCCTTTTTCCTGTGAGTTCTCTGAAAGATATTAAGAAACGTGAAAAATCAGAAGTTAGAGAGATATAAAAATAATCAAGTTGTGTCTTTGATGCAGAGCATATCAAGCACCTAAGAACTTTATTGATAAAAGAGAACTAGCACAGGTGGATTGAAAGAAAAAATCCACTGAAAGTATATTCTACATTTTACAGTATTTAAACTTAAATAGCAACGTGTAGCTGAGTGTCAATTCCTAATAAAAATTAACGAGGCAAAAAGTGTAGCTCTGATCTTGTCTTCCAGATTTTCTAGCTACATTGCTGTGCAATGTGAGTGAGTGACTGACTGCTGGTAATTCTGTCAGGAAGTTGGTATCTTCATTTCTCTGTCATTCATTTTCAGTGTTCATCTCCAGAGCCCTGATCTGCCTCCGGCGTTGTGCCTTTACCCTCTGTTTTTTTTACATTCTATCAACTAACCCCAAGACAATAAACTAAGACATAGTTTTGGTAATTTCACAAGGCAATTTCAACTTCGTCGGTTGGTTCAATTTATTTCCTTATAGGAGAACATTAACATTCTAGATTCTAAGGGAAAGAGTCATTTCAAGGTATGTAAAGGAATATGAGATGTGGAGAGGCAAGAAAAAAGAATTATTTTGTGAAAATAGAAGAGGCTATTTTAAGCAGATAATTTAATTTTTTTTTCAAAAGAAATACATGGGCAGATCACTGTAGCAGAATCACAAACAAGGTAATGTGATTTAAAAATAGTTTGTAATATGTGTCATGGAAAAATAGAGTGATATACGAGTATAACTCCAGAGATCAAGCCCACGCTTCGCATACTTTCAAAACACATAGATCTTCTGTTTGTGGGCTTCCTGGCTCCTGTGTAAGATGTCAGAGGAGAGTGTCAGTAATATTATCGTTGAGAAAATTTAGTTATGGTGACAGAACAAATAAATGGACCATATTGGCGGTTTATTCATCTTTGTAACCATGGTGCTAAAGAAGGATTTAGTAGCAGTGGTTGACTTATTTATGCCCTACCAGAAAAGGTGCTATGGCTGCAGATTTCACATTTAGAAGAAACATGATCCTTTAGAAAATCTGCCACCAATTACTTAGTCTCCAGTTTCAATCTATCAATTGAAGGATCTGTCTATACTTGTAATAATGTACTGTTACTCTAGTCAGCACTTGGCGATTTTGCAACCTTGTGTCCTTTTTAAATCCTGAAATAAATAAAGTTGCAACATTCTTGCTTTCTTAGATTTGAATTCCTAAATTTTTATGCACCAAGTTTTTCTGGTTAATACATATTTAGCAAAAGAGATGTTGTCATAGTAAATTAGTGTTTGTTTTTTTCCTTTTTAGTATTGTAATTAGTTTTATTACAAAATATATATATATAAGTATGTGGGCCTTTGAACTATGCTAAATGAGATCATTACATCCTCTCCACAAGAAGGAACTAGTAAGCTGAACAAAATTGACAAAAACATCCATTTCTGTTCTAGAAATTGACCAGAGTCTTACAAAAATTTGATAGGCACTGATGATTTTAAAACTGCTTAATTGTTGGTAAAAACAGTAGAAACCTTGGTCATTTGGGTCTACAGCTGCTCACTTTTCACCCAGGACTGGAAGCATTTTTGCTGTGGTAAAAGGGGGTTCCCTAGATTGGGAGCACAAGGTGCTGTTGACAGATTTGAGAGGACCAACATCTCTAATGTGGGGATAGGTGGTCTTTGTTCAAAAGGGCCAAATAGTAAATATGTACTTTGTGTTTTGTGGGCCCCATACAGTATCTGTTTATCTTCCTCCCTTTCTTATCACTTTCAAAATATACAACAGTACACAGGTTACACAGAGACAAGCCAACAGCTCGATTTGGACAATTGACTATAGTTTGCCTCTACTATTTTATCAGCCTGTGGTTGGCAGAAGCAGTGTGAAGAGCTGCCTGTAGGCAGAATGGACACTAGAGAGGATTCAAACCTCCAAACAATGCTTAATGGTCCTGAAGTTGAAAACACAGGACATGAGATGTGAAAAGGGTATTAAAAACAGTGAAAGCCAAAGTGGACTTGAAATGGCTAGAACTCTGAATGGGCTTCTTTACTCCCACACAGACACAAAGGTAAGGGAGGAAAGATTTCTTAGACGTAAAGGAAATAGAATGAAATATTATGAACAAATTTATTTAAACAAATTAAACAACTTCTATGCCATGAATAAATGTCTAATTAAAACATAAATGGCCAAAACCAGGTCAAGAAGAAACAGAAAATTAAATAAAACTTTGAGAAATACAGAAATCGAATAAGAAATTAGATATCTTCCCACAAAGAAAAGTCTAAGCCCAGTGGCCTCAGTGATGAGCTATCAAATATTTACAGAGAAAATAAGACCAATTCATAAATTAATATGAGGTTTCAGAATATAGCAGAGGAAAGAACAAATTCCATTTAATGACGCTGGTATTATCCTGATAGCCTGATAGCAAAGCCAAAGATAGCAAAGAGAGAGAAAGAAGAAAAACAGAACAAAACAAAACATAAAGGAAACAATAAAAAACAAGCAGTCTATTAACTCATGAAAAACATCCCTAATAAAATATTAATAAAGTGAACCCAGCAAAATATGAAAAGGAGTATATACTATGACCAAGTAGGGTTTACCCAGAAAAGCAGTCAGTGTGACATTCAAAAACTAATTTAAAGTAATATATTAATGATATTATAGTTATGAACAACCAAAATACCTACACGGTTTCCTTAGCAAATGAAGGGAAAAATTTCACAAAATAGAAGACATCTTCATGATTAAAAAAAAACAAAAACTCTCCAAAAGTTAGAAATAGATTGGAACTTCCTTAAACTGACAAATAAAATTTACGAGAGCACTACAGACAACATCGTACTTAATGACATAAGACTAGAATTTTTCTCCTAACATTGGGGATAAAGCAAGGATGTCTTGTTCCCTATTTCTATTCACAAGTATATGGGCTTGTCTAGCAAGTTCAAGATGGCAAAAAAAGAAAAGAGAGGAAAAGAACAAATCAAATAATCAAGCAATTATTCAATCAATCAATTAATTAAATGCATTAATATTGGAAATAAAGAAGTAAAACTATCCTTATTTAAAGAGTAAATGATACTATATGTAGGGAAGCTGAAGGAATCCATTAAAAATAAAGTTCTACTAAAACTAATCAAGATTAATAAATAAAATCAATATCTGTATCATGCAATAACAAAATGAAGTTAAGAAAGCAATTCCATTCATGCTAGTTTAAAAATAAAAATATATAAAAGGACTTTACAGATGGAATTAAGGCTATAGACTTTGAGATGGGGAGATTAGTTTAGATTATCTTGCTGGGTTCAATCAAATTACAAGGGTCCCCCGAGGCAGACAAAGAAGGCAGAAGAGTGTGCTGAAAAGATGCAGCATGAAAATAATTTGAACCATCATTCCTGGCCTTAAAGATGAAGGAAGGGCCCTCAGGCCAACACTGTGACAGCCTCTAGAAGCTCTGAATGGTCCTCAGCTGACAGTAAGAAATGGCGCCTTATTCCTCTTACCATAATAAATTCACTTCTGCCAAAAAACTGAATGAGATTGTCCCCTAGCGCTTCCAGAAAGGAAGAAAGCTTAGGGACATTTTAATTTTAGTTTGGTGAGACCCATAACAGACTCTTCATCTACAAAACCATAAGGTAATAACTTTGTGTAATTTTAAGCCCCTGAATTTGTGGTAATATTGTTAAGAAAGTAATAGCAAAGCAATATACAATAGGAGAGAAATATAAAAGAATGTTAAAAGGTTTATGTGAATTATATTAAGGAAAATTATTTAAAACTAGGAAATAAGATGAAAAAATGGATAGTACCCAGTTTTAAGTAGGATTATTTAATTTTCTAGAAGAGTGTACCTATTTTGATTTTGCTAATTTTATTTAATTAAGGTTCCAGGTTCTGTGAAGTAACATGTCACTTTGGTATATTCCTTTTTGGTAGAAAAGATATCTTCAAAGTTTATAGGTCCACTGCCCTGTTACCAGTTTTGTACTAATCTTGGAAATTTATGCCAAGAAATTTTATTTTATATGTCTATATATACCTTGTCTTTCAAATGCTCTTGGAAACACTTTATATTTTACTAGTTTGCTCATTCTTCAGTTACTAAATCTTTGACATATATTAATTTTATATTTAAATGTCATATTTTTAACTTTTCAAAGCATTGTAACTGAACAACCATAACACATTACTTTTAGGAATATTGAAAAAGTACAGGATATGCCAAGTTAGATTTATTTAGTGAAAACATTAGAATTAAAAAATATTTTAAGGGGAAGCCAGGATGGCTCAGTGGGCAAAGCACTCACTTTGCAGCGCCGGGGACCGAGGATTGAGTCCCGGCCCTGGTCCGTTCGGAACCATATGCTGAACTGGGAGCTCCCCCAGTTCAGTTCTGTCTCTCTCTCTCTCTATCTCTCTCTCTCTGTCATAAATTAATAAAATAAATAAACTTAAAAAAAATTAAAAAGAAATTTTTTTTTAATTAATCTAACATCAAAATAAAAAGATACATAATAAACAAAAATTACATAGATGTTGACAGGAAAAGGCATTGACATTTTTGGAATCAGCTTTTGCTATTATTTTCAGTATTTTATTGCTATTAATGTATGAGGAAAATGTATTAGCATAAATATAATATATGATAGAAATTCAAGGGGAAAATGGTATTAAGTAAAGCTGAGAAACTTAATAAGATAAAAAATTTATTACAAGTTTTCTACATGAGAATATACTTCTAACAAAGGTAAAATAAGAAGACATGGTGACATCTAAAGTGAACAATGCCAGTTTAGACAAAATTTGTGTGAAAATTTATTAATAAATTTATTCTAAATATCCTAGAAACCTCAACTAAGTTGATCATTTTACTATAAAATTATTTATTATTATATTTCCATGGCTACATCTATTTTTAAAGATCTCCTGGGTAGAATTTTGAAGTTAGAAATATTTCTAGAATCAAGACCTTATTCTCCTTCCTTAAACTAGGTCCTTGTGCCTATAACTCTAGCTCTGATAGAACAACTAGCTATATCAGAACAACTAGCTCTGATATATTTCTTACTAATTATATATCATTGCAATATCCTTCCAATGATGGACAATAAATTTTCATGTTAAGTTTAAAAATTGACTCAATCCTGTAGTTAGTTGTAAGTCAAAGTAATATATATATATATATATATATATATATATATATATATATATATCACAATTATACCTGAGAAATATAATAGAGCATAATTTTGAGAGTGTGAGTATCGTCTTGTTTTTCTAATTTAAAATAGTTTTTGGTCATTCAATCCAGAAATCTTCCCCCATTGTCCATTATTCTTAATTCACTTTCTTGTTTTGTTTTGTGTTCTCTGACAAACATTTTTTAGGCTCAATCAATATTATAAAAACAAAGATTAGAAAGTGAATTCAATTTTAGTTGCTTAGTGTGCTTATCTGTCAAAGGAGGCTGGAAAATGGCCAAGCATAATTAATGGTTTTAAATTGAGCAGCTAAGAAAGAAGCCAAAGTGATATATATGCAGGAATTTCTTTTCCTCTAATTAAGTTTATATCAAACTGTTATAGCTGCTACTTCTGAAGCATGTGATATACATTGGGCCCCATGGTAGGTATTTTATGCACATTTCTAATTCTTGCATTAAATTTAAAATATAGAAACTATCTTCATATTTGGTCACAGATGAGGAAAATTTTGCCCAGAGAAGTTAGGCAATTTGTATCTACGGTAAGTTCTCACAGCTAGCATTCAAATCCAGCTCTGTCTGAATCCTCAGGCTCTGTTCTTCCCATTAAAAGGGGGAAATTGGGAGACAGAGATCTAAGTCAGCTTTGAAACCTAGAATTTATCATTTTACTACCACTAGACCTTTGTTGCTTCAACAATAAGAGAACAAGGTCAGGTTAGGTCATGTCAAACATCTCTTATAATTTGAAATGAGATTTGATGTATATCGCTGCCTTGTTTACAATATATCCATTTTGTTCTCATCACTAGATCTTTTGAAGAAAAAAAATGTTGGAGTGCAAACTTCCTCTCAACATTTTGGCCCGGGCAGATTGATTTCCTGTTTAGTACGAATATATCACACAGCCGCTTTCTCCACACTGTTATATTAAAATAATACTGTGATTGTACCACTGACTTTCACAAATGTGTATTTGTACTAATTACATTTTGTTGTATAAACAGATAATGTTAGACAAAACATTGTGATTAAAATAAGTGGTGTTAATAATTGTTTTAAAATCCATATCCATGAGATATTAATAAGTCCTTTGAAAGAAATAGAATCCACTTTCAAAATATTTTCTCATTTGAGAGTTGATGTGTTTAATACACCCTAAATGAAGAATAATTCTTATTTTCTTAAGAATTGTTCATGAAAACATGTTAAGTAACGTAAATGTAAACACCAAGGAATAGTGATAAAAACAAGAACAACATTGGGGAAGCCGGGATGGCTCAGTGGGTTAAGCGCTCACTTTGCAGTGCCGGGGTCCAGGGATTGATTCCTGGCCCCGGCCCATGCGGACCCATATGCTGAACTGGGGAGTGCCCCCAGCTCAGTTCTCACCGGGGTGAGACCCGGCCCAGTTCCTGCCCTGTGCAGCCCCGCCCACCTGTGGAATGAAACTATGTGGAAAAACCAACGATGTGCAACTATGGAGACTGTTCTGGGCCCTCCCCCTTCTCTCTGTCTCTGTATCTCTCTCTCTCTATCAAAAAAAATAAAAATAAATCTTTAACAAAAACAACAACAACAACAACAACTTTATTCTGAAGGAGAAAAAATAGGATTGGACTTAAAATAAGTTACATGTACCCACTTGGAGCTGGGTTTAACAAAATACGATTTATGTGAAAATCATTTTGTTGCATAATTTATGAAATAAAAGAATGGAATATAGTCAGCATGTGGTGGCTTGCTTTGGAAAAGAGGATTTAAGCATAAAAATTCAGTCCCCAGTTTATGATATATCTGATAAAATATGTCTTCCCTCTGCCTCTCCCATCCTCAGCACTCAACCCCCTCTACAGACACATTTATTTGCACATCTTACACATTTTCTGTATTGCTTTTTATTATTCAATGTCTTTGACCTTAGAAAAGTAATGGCTTCTTTATATGCACCTTTGTTTCACATAACTCAAGTTGTGTGAAGTATATGCATCATGTAACATAAATTACACTGGTGGAGCTGATTTGTTTTTATTTATTAATTTTCAAATCCCAGCTGTCTTGGTGTTCTTTGTGGAGCAAAGAGAAGGACTAGAGAAAGCAGATTCTGGTAACTCAGTTTCATTATTTCAGACATGCATGGCCTCCTATATAATTTGCTTATTGAGCTCAGTAATGAAGACCAGAAAATTACATTCTCTCTTGTCTGTGGAGCTATGAATCACAGATTTCCCAACCACTGTCAGGTTAAAAAAAAATTCCTGTAGAAACTAGTCATCATCACCTTTCTGTATGACCCAATAGATCACTTACGCTAAGTATAGTTAACACCTACCTTTCTAGACAGAAGTGCCACCTCCTTCAAGTCAATTCAGATTGTCTTTTTTTCTCCATCACTAGTATTTCTGTAAGGTTTGCATCCTACCTTTCCTGGAAAAACAAATTATGTCAGATATGTTTCTTTCCTCAAAAATAAATACTCAAAAGAAACACTGAAAATAAAAATCAAGTCAAGGGAAGAGCATTGTAAAAATTGGTTTCTGTCTAAAAGCTCCCACCTGACACAGAAATACTGTTTCCTAACATTTGAATAGTCAAAGTATTCCATAAATTTATTCCATCAAACCCCTAAGATTAAATTTAGACTGCAGTTGATCTTCAGAAGTTGACTGTTATTTTAAATCACACCATTGCATCAAGAAGCTGTGTGTTTCAAGGAATAGGACTAATAATGGGATGTAGACCAACTAGAGGTGTGTTGCTCATACAAAATTCATAAAGGAGAGTATATTTATGAAACTGATAAGGGCTGAAAGCTAAAAAGTTAATAATGATAGAAACTGAAATGTGCAATTTTAATGCAAATTTTGCTTGAAACCAGATAAATCATCTTGGAGATGTTTACACTCTGAACTTCAATTTCCTTGTCTAAGCCTGAGGGTTTAAAGCTGTCTTAGATGTTTTTAGGAGTTCTAACATAATATATGTTAGTACTTAGATAATCAATGATGCTTATTTTAATTAAAATTTTTTAAAATAATTCTTACATATTTCAATGAGCTTCTATGATGTTTTTATTTATTTATGCATTTTAATTTTTGAATTGAACTGGGGGCCTCACCACATTCAGGAAGCACACCCCAGTTCAGCATGTGGGTCCACATGGGTTGGAGCTGGGATTCGATCCTCGGTCCTCGGGCTTCAAAGCGAGCACTTAACCCCCTGAGCCATCCCGGCTTTCCCAAGTGTGTATGTGTATATATATATATATATATATATATATATATATATATATATATATATATATATATATATATATATATTTTTTAAAATGTTTTTTTGACAGAGAGAGAGAGAGAGAGAGGGAGAGAGAGAGACAGAGACAGATACAGAGACAGAGAGAGAACTGAGCTGGGGGAACTCCCCAGTTCAGCATATGGTTCCGCACGGGCTGGGGCCGGGATTCGATCCTTGGTCCCCGGCGCTGCAAAGTGAGTGCTTAACCCACTGAGCCATCCCGGCTTCCCACTATGATGTTTTTAAACTATTTAAAACATGATATTATTCGAAGCACATATAACTTTTATTAACCTGATCAGATAGCATCTTCTACCTCCAGATTAAAATGAAATTAAATTTGTTTTCAAAAGATTGTCTATTATTTTAAGCAGAATTTTTTAGTTGCCTCATGACATGATTACTGTTTATATGTAGAAAGAAAACAAACCTTAAGTATTATGTCATGGCGGTATATATTATTACATTATTATTAGATGACTTATATGCAGTTTAAGCCAGTTTTCATTAATGACTCCTGTGATGAACGTGAAGCCAGCGTGGGCTCCTTGTAATACTGAATGTCCCCTAATTTAGACTTCTATAAAACCAATGAAATAATATTGTACACCGACTACTTGCAAGATTTTGATAAAAATTGGTTCCTCGTGTCAGAATAAGGTTGATTATATATGTGTGGCATAAATCAATAGCTCTCAAATTTCCTATCAAGCACTTATTTTATTATTTTGTGTCTCTTTCATCTCAACCTAGGGTTTGAAATATATTTTCCTAATACCAGGAGATAACCAGTAATAGCATATTGGCTTTATACAACAATGGTTTTAGTTTATGAGATGTTCCTGAGAGTAAAATTTCTAATATATATATTAGAAATTATAGCATATATAAACACAATACGTATAACAACCAGAGCACCAAAGCTGAGGAGGTAGAGGTGTTTATACAGCTTCACTTGCAAAATTTGTATATTGCATATAGAGGGGTATAATATTAATCTATGTAAAATGGAGAAGTTAAGGTTTTATCTTGCAATTCCTAATAAAAAACTAACAAAGATATATAGCTAATAAAATAGGTAAAACAAAATTAAATTCTAAAAAATAATTTATATATTGCAAAAGAAGGCAAAAAAGGAAGAATAGAAGAAAAAAGAGGGGACAAACATCACATAATAGGGAAAAATGGTAGACATAAATTTAACCATATTAATTATATTAAATTATTATTCTCTCCAATTAAGAAATTATTGGAATGAATGAAAAAACAAAACCCAAGTATATTGTATCTACAACAGACTCACATGAAAAATAAAGAAATAGATATGTTTTGGATGCAAATCATACATAAAAAAGTGAGTGTCTACAGCAATATCAGATCAGGTAGACTTCAAGGCAAAGAATGTTAATCAAGATAAAGAAAGATATTTTATAATGGTCACAGTTCAGGATATCAGGAAGACAAAACAATCATAAATGTATATTTACCAAAGGATGGCAGAGGGTAGAAAACTACCCACGTCCTTAAAGAAAATGTCAACTATACTGAAACTAGTCAGAAGTATGACAAAAAATTAGATAACTATCTCATATATGCAACATTGATACAAAATCCTTAAATAAGTTATCAATAAATTAAATTATTATCAGCATAATACACGGTCATTTTACAAATCAAACATTACATAATACAATGTTCATTTTACAAATCAAACATTATATAACATCACAAAATTTAATAATACAATGCAACACATTTACATATTAAAATAAATAAATACATCTATAAAAACAAAATTTTTTATAGTCAATACTGATTCACCATGAAATATATACCAAAAAAAAAAGGTACAATCTGTTTCACTACAAGAATAGAAAGAATTTGTATTCCCTAATTAAGTTAAAAGTTTCTAGTAAAAATTTTATCATATATCATACTTAATGTTGACAAGTAAGAAGAGCAGTCTCATTTAAACATATGAATGGGAACCAGGACACTTGCTATTTTTGTTTATACAACATTATACTAGAGAAATTTATAAGCGTAAGGATTCACAAGGAGAAATGAAAACACACAGATTTGTGATTCCTTGGATGTGACACTGTTGGATGTGACTATAAAAGCTTTTAGAGTGAGCAGTGTCTAATTTGCAAGCTTCATAGGATAGACATAAGATTTATAAAGTTGTTCCACATAGGCCATCATAGATGTAAAATTTTTGATCTTAGTATCATCTTTGAAAATGTTAAATTGAGAATCTTTTTAACTTAACATTTTGTGATTGACACACTGTATTACTACAAGATATATTTGGATTTTAGCACAGTGCAAGAAAAACAAAGCACCAAAAATAGAACCTTCTTTACGATACAAATCTTTTTCCTAATTTCATTTAGTTTTAAAGCACATTTTAAACGTAGTTTTTCCATTTAATAAAAGTTGTTTAGTTTATATAAAAATAAACAAAGAAATAGGTAAAAATATTGAAAAAGAAGACAAAACTGCCAATATTTGCATTTAATTTAATTTTTGAATAGGTAACTGAAGAGATTATTCAGATAACTATTTGCTAAAACTAGCCAAAAGAAAGCTGGAATAGCTATATTAAGATAAAAAATGCATAATTCAGAGCAAATAATATACCAGGGATAAAGAAGTTAAACTGATAATAATAAAGGCATTAAATTATTGAGAACATAATAATTGTGTGTACTTGGTGACCAAGGTTCAAGGTACCGTATACAGAACAGAAACTAGTAGAACTGAATTGATAAATATATATAGCCACAGTTATATTTGGAAAGCTCAACTCTTTCTAAATTATTGATAGAACAAGTAGAGAGTAAGAATATAGAAAATTGAAAAACACTATCCTCTGTCCTCACTGAGGGGAAAGAAAAACACTATCAAGAAACTTGATTTAAATTGGCATTTATAGAACATTCCATCCAATAATAGCAGAATACGGTATCTATTCCTTTAAGTGAACATAGGAAATTCACCAAGATAAATCAAAAACAGATCTCAACAAGTATAAAAGTATTATCTGAGGATAAGGGGTGGGGGGTGGGAGAGTGGAAGGAAGGGGAGTTGGGAGTGGGCACCAGATATATGGTGATGGAAGGAGAGCTGATTCTGGGAGGTGAGCTCATAATGCAATACAAAGACAATGTAACATAGAGTTGTACACCTGGAAACTATGTAATTGTTACCAATCAATGTCACCCCAATAAATTTAACAACAACAAAAAAAAACTATATAAAAATAATCTATTTCCAAAAATGAATTAAATTAGAAATCAATATTTAAATAGTCATATATATATATTTGCAATCTAAACAATACTCTTTTAAGTAATCTATGGGCCAAAGAAGAAATGACTAGAGAAATTAAATCATATTATTCAAATGTTATCACAACATATAAAAATTTGAGGAATAAAACTAAAGCAATGTTTAAGGAAAAATGAAATGAAAAGTTTATATTAAAAAATGGAAAATTGTCAAATCAGTAAGTTAGCTTCCATCTTAAGAAACAAATAATGAAAAGAGAGTAAAGCAAGTTAAGCCTGTTAGTAGAATGAAGGAAATACTGAAAATGAGGAGAAAAAAAATAATGAAATACAAGGTCATTAAAACATTTTTTAAAAATTAATGCAACCAAAATTTAGTTCTTTGAAAAAATTAATAAAATTGGAAAATTTCTACCCAGGTTTATCAGAAAAAAAGAGATGACATAAATTAGCAATACTAAGGATAAGTATAAGAGCCACCATAACCTTCCTACAGTCATTAATGAAATTATAAATACATATGAACAAGTATATTTTGAAATTTCAACAATTTATCTGTGCTGTCCAATATGATACTAGTTACAGGCAGCCACATTGGATACAAAATACTGCTAGTATGAACTAAAATGTGTTTTAAGTATACACGTACACACAAAATTTTAGATTTATTTTTATTGCTTTTGACAAAGAGAGATATACAGAGACAGAGAGAAGGGGGAGGGCCCAGAACAGTCACCATAATTGCACATCATTGGTTTTTCCACATATGTCAATCAACAGGTGGGCTCAGCACTGCACAGGGCAGGAACTGGGCCGGGGTCTCACCCCGGTGAGAACCGAACTGGGGGCACTCCCCAGATCAGCATATGGGTCCGCACGGGTCAGGGCTGAGATTCTTTGGTCCCCAGTGCTGCAAAGTGAGCACTTAACCCACTGAGCCATATTGGCTTCTCCACACATTTTAAAAACTTAGAGTGAATTAAAATGTAAATGTTCTCAGTAACAATTTTATATTGATATGATAAAATTAATAAATTTTGACATACTTGGGTTAAATAAAATATATTATCTATTAATTAATTTTACCCATTTTTTTATTTTTTGCTTATAGCTAAATTTTATTTTATTTTATTTTATTTTATTGTTTTTCGACTGAGAGAGAGAGGGAGAGACAGAGATAGAGAGAAGGGAGAGAGCCCAGAGCGATCTCCATAGTTGTGCATTAACTTTTCAACGTAGTTTTCTTCCAGTGGGGAATGGGGCTGTGCAGGGCAGGAGGGCTCCCACATGGGTAGCTCACCATAGTGAGAACAGACCTATGGGCACCCCTCAGCTCAGCATATGGGCCTGCATGGGCTGGGGCCAGGATTCGATCCTTAGACCTGAGGGCTGTAAGACAAGCCCTCAACCAGCTAAGCCATCTCAGCATCCCCTAAATTTTAAATTATATATTTGAATCATATCATGTTTTTATTGGACTGTGCTATTACAATAGATGGATTTCTTGAAAATTTTCAACTACCAAAACTCCTCACGAAGAATAAAGCTATCTTGAATACCATGTTTCTATTAATTCAGTTGAATTTGTAGTTAATATTTCCAAAACTAAATTAGCAGACCAAGATGGCTTCACTGGTGATTATATAATTTTTTGTTGTTGTTGTTGTTCATGTATCTTTATTTTATCTTTTAAGAAAAGTCAGTGCAATTGTTTTATCCTCTTTCTCTCTTTCTTTCTTTCTTTCTTTTTCTTTTTTTCTCTCTCTCTCTCTCTCTCTCTCTCTCTCTTTCTTTTTCTTTCTTTCTTTCTTTCTGCCTTTACCTTGTTTTATTCTAATTTATTTATTTGCCCTGTTTTTGTTTTTTATTGTTAAATTAATTGGGGTAACATATGTTAGTAAAAATTACATAGCTTCCGGATATACTATTTTACAATAAATCATCAATGTATTACATTGTGCTCACCAGCCAGAGTCAATTCTCCTTTCATGACTATATATTTAATGTCCCCTCCCTCCTTCAACTCCTCTTCCCTTACCCTCAGCTAATCACTAAACTATTGACTGTGTCCACGAGTTTTTGTTTCTTTGTTACTTTCAGTTTTATATTCCACCTATCAGTGAAGTCATATGGCTCTTGATTTTTTTTCTGACTTATTTCGCTTAGCATGATGATCATAAAGTTTACCCATGTTGTCACAAATGACCGTATTTCATCTTTTCTTATTGCTGAGTAATATTCCATTAAGTGAATACATTATAGAAGATATAAAATCAATTCTACAAAAATATTTGAAAAATAGAAGAGAAAAAACACTTTTAATTCATTCTCTCATTCAGAAAACATATAAAAACATAAAATATTACAGTCCAATATCTTTTAGTAACATAGATACAAAAATTGTCAACAAACTATTAGAAAATGAACCAAACAAAGTAAAATTGATAATATATCACAGCGAAGTGAGGTTTATTTCAGGATTGCAAGATTAATTAAACATTTAAAAACCAATTAATATAATAACCATGTTAACAGACATATAAGAAAAACCATATGATCATCTCAAGAGTTGCAAGAAAGCCTTTGGCAAAATTCAATATCCATTAGTGATTAAAAAAAAGAAAGACTTCAGCTAGAATCATATTAAATATTGGAAGATTGAATGCTTTGTCCCTTAAATTGGAAACCAAGTACATATATGCTTACAACTCCTGGTCAACACATTGCTGATGTGCAATAAGAAAGAAAGAGAAATAAAAAGTACATAAATTGGAAAAGAAAGTATAAACATGGTCTTTATTCTCAGAGAGCATAACCATCTATACAAAAACAACAACAACAAAAACAAACAAACACAAAATAGCCACAAAACAAACTATAAAAATTAATATGTGAATTTAGCAAGACCACAGGCTATAAGGATTCTAATATCAACTCCATTTCTATATGCTAGAATGAACAATTTTAAATTGAACTTTAAATAAATCCCCTTTATAATAACATCAAAAAAATCAAATTCTTAGAGATAAATCTAACAAAATATGTGTGAGATTTGCATGCCAATAACCATAAAATATTGATGAAACGTATAAAAGAAATAAAAAAATAAAGAGATATACTGTGTTCAGAGACCAGATGCTCAATAATACTTAAATGTCTGTTCACACCAAGTAGATTGATAGATTCAGTTCAATGCCAATAAAATTCTCTGAAGACTTTTAAAAATAAATTGATGAGCTTATTCTAAAATTTATGAATAATTAAAACCTAGAATATTCAAAACAACCTTCAAAAACACTGAAATTTTAAATATATTTTATTTATTTATTTATTTATTTATTTTTGACAGGGAGAGAGAGAGAGATACAGAGACAGAGAGAGAACTGAACTGGGGGAGCTCCCAGTTCAGCATATGGTTCCTCACGGGCCAGGGCCGGGATTCGATCCACGGTCCCTGGTGCTGCAAAGTGAGCACCTAACCCACTGAGCCATCCCGGCTTCCCCAAAAAACACTGAAGTTTTATGAGTCAACACTAAGTGTTACAGTAAGAGAGAACAAATCAAAGATTTGAACAGAATTTACTAAGCACAGTTTAGGTCAGTAGTGTCTAAACTTTTGGCTTCCCGGGGCCACAATGGAAGAAGAATTGTCTTGGAGCACACATAAAGTACACTAATGCTAATGGTAGCTGTGAGCTAAAAAAAAAACAAAAACAAAAAATTGTAAAAAGTTCCTCATAATGTTTTTAAAAATTTTGTGAATTCGTGTTGAGCTGCATTCAAAGCCATCCTGGGTCACATGCAACCCGCAAGTTGCAAGCTGGACAAGTTTGGTTTAGGTTGAGCAAAGCCAAATTTAAACTTAGCTGTTTGTGTTGAAGCACAGATCTCCTAATATGTTAATGAACTACCACTATCACAGTCAAAACAAAGTTATTGGATTTTTTGTTCAGTTTTATGTTCTGTTCTAAAAGTTTCAGTGTCATAAAAAAGAATAATTTCACTCACTTGGAAATTTTGCTAAGGCCGACACACCTGGAAATACAATGTTAATTTGACATTGCTCCCAAGTTTATTTAAAACATGTGATGGGCCCTCCCCCTTCTCTCTGTGTCTCTCTGTCTCTGCCTCTCTCTGTCTCTCTCAAAAACAATAAAATAAATCTTTAATAAAAACATATGATGGAAAAAAATCAATTACTTCTCAAGAGAAAAATAAACAGACACAAATAAAAGAGAAAGAATAGATAGAATTATGAAAGATTTGACATGAAACTGATACTGCTGAAGAAAACTAACATTTAGATTCCTTGGGTGGATTTTCAGAATAGACAAAAGAAACAGTGACAAAACAGACTGCTGAATGGAACAGTCAGTGAAAAGATTCCCTAAGGAGAAGAAAACCAGAAATTCGAATAGAAAGCTGGTCAAAATTAACTTTGGATGCCAATATTCTTTATTCAGTATGTGGAGAAGAAACACGCATACACACACACACACCTCTCTAGCTGTCTAAGGGGCAATAATGGGCAGCACACCAAAAGTGAATCATTAATAACATCCATTTTTATCATTTTATTTTTATTGCATTATCTTATTTTTACTGCATGTTTCACAGACCCTAATAATTTCAGCCTAGTATAATTTTCCATCACCAGTTCTCAGTGTTTGGCTCTGCATTGCTCAGGAGATTTCATTAACCATTAATAAATAATCAGTCCTCCCTGTTTCTTAACCTAGGGATCTGCATCGAAGTTGGGCATGGCTGGCCTGATGCAACTCCGTCAGCAATTTATGACGGCATCTACCCAGGAGCTGGCTGCCAACCTCTGCTCAGAAGCCCCTTCCCCTCTTGACTTTTAATTTTATTATTTATTTTATTAATTTTTATTAATTGTTAATTTTATTGGGGTGACATTGGTTGGTAAAAATTACATGGGTTCCCTGTGTACAATTCTGCATTACATCGTCAGTGTATTGCATTATGTGCTCACCACTTGATCTTGCTCTCTGCTATGTAGTTTCTATTTTAGGTCAAATGATTTCAAACACGTCCCCTAATATTTGAGTAAAATCTGTCCAGTGCATTTTTTGTGTGACACAGAAATACCAAGCAGAAGCATTTTCAAGTTTACGAGTACACAGAGAATCTATAGTTGTAAGCTTTTGTTAAATTCAAAGTCACCTGTGTGCCACATTGTTTTACTCTTCATGACTCAGCTTCTTTACTGTTTAGGACACAGATTACTTTCCCTTCATGAACTTTCTTAGTGAATATTTGAGTAATGTGAACCCTATTACCTGCTTCCCACTAGTTGATACTTTTGGCCAAGTATGTCAAAGATAATTAGTGTTTCACAAATTGCTGTTAATTTTATTAGTTGGAGAATATCCTTTAAATTGCAAAAGAGTTAATTATAGTTAAGAAACAAAGGATCTTTGCATTTTTAACTTTAAACTGTTAAACAGAAACTTTAAATTAAAAAACAAATGTATAGAAATTTCTGATTTAATCCACAAGTGTTATCAAACGGGCATGATTCTATTTTTGCCTTGATTTATCTGACCTGCCATGTTCCTATTTTCTCTCCCCCCACCACACCTCCACTCCCACCCCCGGCTCCAATTCAGATTTCTTTAACAAATCTTCCACTCTTTCTATAGTAGTATCTTCGGGGGACCTAACCTAAATTCTATTCTCATCCTATTATTTACATTCTCTCTGGGTAATTATCCACTCAATGGGCTTTGATTACTGTGTATATTAACTCCAACATCCCTATCTTTACTTGCAACTATTTTTTCCTAAGCTTTAGATTCATCTGCTTGCTTAAGCACGACAAGGGCTATCTTACAAGTATGTTGAGCTCCATACATCTAAATCAAACGTATCTCTCACTGCCTTTCTGTCTACTCTTGCTTCTTCACACGTGCTCCTTATTTCAGTGAGTGTCACCACAGACTCTCAGTTGCTCAAACCAGAGTTCTAGGGCCCATTCTTTGCTTTTTCTCATCCCACAGGCCCCATTCCAGCCGCCACAAAGTCATGTCAATTTCATCACCGCATAAACCAGCCCTTTCCTCCCCATTGGCGTCACTGCATGTCATGCTGCTGTCATTTCTTGCAGTCTCTGTAAAACACCTCCCTGTTTCTAAGTTGGCCCTGCTCCCATTCATTTTCTACAATGTAGTCTAAATGATTCTGGTAAAATTTAAATTTGATCATGTCGTTCTCCTGTTTAATATTAATCCATGATTTCCCATGTCTCTAAAGGAAAAGCTAGTTAAGAGGATTTGTACTCATATTTCCTTTTCATCTGTACCTCCCTTTTTACTTTTTGAGCTTCATTTCCCTCCCACCAAAATATCTTTAGTTTCAATAGTCCTAATATTTTGAATTATTTTCAGTTCCTCTAATCTGCTAGTTTTTACTTTAAGTACTTTACACTTACTGTTAGTTCTGCCTGGAATACTCTGGATATCCCTGCTTTTCTCTCCCATGTCCACTTTCAACTAACTGATTCTACTTATCTTTCTTTCATAAATCAGCTTAGATCATTTGTTCTGAGATGCATTCTTTTGGTGCTCAAAGCTGCCTCTTCTGTACTTTCTTAAGTTCTCTGTCATCATTTTTTATACTATCATTTTTCATACTATATTTGAATGATACTTAACATATTTTTCTTCCTTGCTACATCTGAAAAATATCCCTCTCCTTAACTTAGTGTTACTAAGATTTTTTTTTTTAAGATTTATTTTTTAATTGTTTTGACAGAGACAAAGAGAGACAGAGAGAAGGGGGCAGGCCCAGAGCAGTCTCCATAGTTGTACGCCATTCGTTTTCAAAACGGTTTTTTTCCACACAAGTGGGTGGGGGCCACGCAGGTCAGGAACTGCACTGGGAGCCTCCTGCATGGGAGGCACACCCCAGCTCAGCATATGAGTCTGCAGGGGCAGGGATGGGATTTGATCCTCTGTCCCCAGGGCTACAAAGTGAGCATTTAACCCGCTGAGCTATCCTGGCTTCCCTGTGTTACTGAGATTCTTAGTCTGGAGTTCCATACTTTCTTTAAAGGTGTATGTTAAATTTGCAATGACTTCATGATTCTCATGTGTCTTTGAGGCAATATCCCTCCCTGTACATTGAGAAACATATTGCAAATCCCATTTAGTCCTTTATAGTCCACG
This sequence comes from Craseonycteris thonglongyai, assembly GCA_004027555.1. Classification (NCBI taxonomy): domain Eukaryota; kingdom Metazoa; phylum Chordata; class Mammalia; order Chiroptera; family Craseonycteridae; genus Craseonycteris; species Craseonycteris thonglongyai. The sequence goes on from PVKE010015372.1 coordinate 28,676, forward strand.
TTAGAATGGAAGCTCTATTAGGACAGTGAGTCTATAAATATTATTTACTGTGGTATCCACAGTACCTGCCAGGTATTCTGCATGTAACAAGGTAGTTAAAAAAATTACCAAAAAATATGCATATAATTTTACTTATTAAATTTATAATTATATATTTAATATATCATATTAAATAGAGTTTCACTAATGTGTATAATCTTATTTACAGCTTTCATTACCATGGGATAAAATAAATATTTATATTCTCTCTGTGGTTTTTGTCCTTGGCATTTTTTTTTACTATAAAACTGTAGTTCAAGTATCCTAATATTTTTGTAAGTAGTAAGAATGTGGGAGTAATAGAGGACACAGGCTCAAATTCTTACTGAGACCCTCTTCATTCATCATTTTTTCACTAACTCAGCGTTTTTCCCCAGACAGACCACACAATTGCCTATTATTAGCAAAAGATACTTCCAAGAAAGCTGAAGGCAACAGTTATATGAGAGCAGTCCAGAAAGAAATCCAGCCATTGACAATATAGCAAGAATGACTACATGGTCAGATACTGTCTGGACAGACCTTGTATGTTATGTCACAGCAGTTCCAATCTTTTCCTACTTCCATGTAAGTTGTGGGTATTTCCTGAAGGACAGTATCTTCTTAATAGAAATCCATTCTTGTTTGATTGGATGATTACCTGAGATACAGTGTTAACTATTAATAAATTTAAAAAATGATTTGTAGCTTTCCTCTAAGAGTAGTAAAATTTAAGCTGAAATTGTTTTCATAACTAGAATTTGTATAACAGAGATTTTTATTTATTTATTATTGTTTGAGAGAAGGTGAGAAGCAGAGAGGGAGGGAGAGAGAGAGAGAGCGAGAGAGAAAGGGGGAGGATCCGTAGCACTCTCCATAGTTGTACATCATTATTTGTGACATGCTTTTATTCCACGCAGGTGGATGTGGGGCCACGAGGGGTGGGAACTCAACTAGGGGCCTCCCACATGGGAGTCGAGAAACTTCACCACAGAGCCATCCTATTGGTCACCAGTTGCACTGTAGTTCAGCATATGAGGTTGCATGGGATGGGGCTGGAAATTAAACCTGGACCTTGCTATTGAGAGGCAAGTGTTCAACCACTGAGCTATCCCAGCATCCTCATATGACAGAGATTTTAAGAACATACACAAAAGGGTACATTTTAATACTTTGAAAATACTTTTCTTAATTTTTTAAATGGTACTGTCAGTGTTACTAAAATTAATATGCCCATAATAAGAGTTCTTACATTAAAAAAGCATTCTTCTTCTTAATAATGTTATTTTGGACTTATTTTCTTTATACTTGACTTTTATTTTTATCATTAAGTTTACTAGGGGTGACATCTGTTGATAAACATTACATAGGTTCCAGGTGTACAATTTTACATTACATTATTTATGTGTTGGATTTTGTACTCAGCATCCGGTCAGTTTTCCTTCCATCATCATATGTTTGATGTCCCCTCCCTCCACCATCACTTTGTTTTTTCCCACCCTCAGGTAACCACTAAACTATTGACTGTATTTATGAGTTTTGTTTCTTTGTTACTTTCAATTTTATATTCCTTATATAAGTGAAGTCATATGGTTCTTGATTTTTTTTCTCTCTGACTTATTTCTCTTAACATGATGATCTTAAAGTCCATCCACGTCGGGGCAAATGGCAGTATTTGATTTTTTTCTTATCGCCGAGTAATATTTCATTCTGTAAATGTACCACAACTTCTTTATCCAGTCATCAATGAAAGGAAAAGGGCAGTTTGAGTATTTTGATGACTTGACCACTGTGAACTAATTAAAGCCCTCCTGATAATTTTATTATAAATACACTGGTTAGTGTTTGTTAAATACCTTACCCAAACTTTTGCTCTGGAGTAAAGCAGATATTGAATAGTTTAGACAAAAGGAGCATTGAGGAATCATTAGTGTTATTCATATAAAGAACCTAATGAACAAAGAATTTCTAAAAGAACAGTAACATCTTTTGCGCTCACTGTGATATCAAAAAAAAAAAATTAACGACTATTGAAACAATATTCAGCTTCAGTAACATTGTCTGCAAAGCTATTTTGCTAAAAGATGTTATAGTAATATACCCCTTCTTTAAAATAAGCAGTAAAACTCAGAAAATTAATATAAACGCATGCAAAATAATGTCAGTTCCTCAAACTCCAGAACACTTGGTTTGTAAAACAGGACTTAGTATTTCTATTTTGATTGAGACTCTGATAGAAACCAGCTAGATTCATTCACTGCATAAATTACTCACAGGAAGTGAACAGAATTACTTCTGCAGCTGCAATAACTCATGCAGGCCGTTGCATAACTATTTAGCTCACAGTATGCAGAATTTACTAATTAGCAACTCAGGAATCCAAGAGATCTCATGGATTTACATGAGGCTTTCACACCATCCTTGGATCTGAACACAGATGACCCAAAGACCTCTGACTATTACCACATTAGCATAACGGTCCACCTACTCTGTAGCCCCCAAGCATGCCACAATGTACTTTTCTGCTACATATGTACTTGATCTGTGTATTTATTCCAAACCTGCTTTTCGCCACAACTCTTTATGTTTCTGTTTATAATTTGGTGCTAGGAAGTCACCCTTACCTGACATATTCAGAGAAAACCCAAAATATGTTAGAATGTAATTTAAAAAATGATGAGGAAATAGATGCAAGTACTTTACAGGATACTAAATAGTCTTCCACCTCCCAATATTTTACTATCGTAGATTCCCGTGTTCATCCTCAACTTGAGCTTTTAAGGGAATGATGCAATACTGACACATCCTTAGATTATCTAACTGTCAAATAGGCTGTAGTATCAAAGGACATATTCCCTCAGATGCTTAGAGGCTGCTGATGACATTCTCAATGCTCAGCTCTCTTGGGATTAGCTGTTGGTGAGGACAGCTGCCTTTGTCAATGTCTCAATCCCTTTCTAAGGGCAGTTTTTCTTTAATAATTGGCTGATGAAGCTTGACCTCCTCTCCCACTCAGGGTGACTCTCAGAGATACTATGAGGGGAAATCATCCCCGTGGGCAAAGCTTCAGGAAGTATACTTAGTCCTCCAGTTTGTAGAGAAAAAGATGTAGCATCATATGGCTATATATACATATTCATGGATGGTGATGAATAGCCTAGAGAGATAGGAGTCGAGAGAGAGAGAGAGAGAGAGAGAGAGAGAGATATTAGAAGATCACAGACAAAGATATCTGGAATAGTGAAACTATGAAACTATGGGAGTGGACACAATGTGTGCAGATCTTTGAATTTCATTCTAACACCTATCAAAAAGCATCTACTCAGAACGAGTCACTAAACAACCAAATAGAACAACTCAGTCAGTTGATACTAGCCAGCTTTTCTCATTGTCTATGCCAGTGACACTATAATAACACATAAAGTGAGCAGCTTTGATGTTCAGATCAGAGACTTTCCATTGGGTCAATAGCATAAACTCCCACCATAGCTTCTGGTGCTACCAAGTATCAAACTATCAGAAAGAAACACTAAATCTTAGACCCAAATATTACATTATTTCTTTAGGAGACCAGCTAGCCACTTGGTGACAAGTGGACCACAGTATACTCTTTTTATTTCAGAAGGTCCAGTGGCTTATAGTAATAGAACAGACATATATTTTGGACATGGATTTGATGTTCTTGCCGATAGGTCTCAGCTAACATCACTTTGTGTGAGCTTATAGTGTTACATTCAACAGGTTATTTCAAGGGTCATTATGTCAGTGCTAAGGGATACACCTTAAAGTAAGCAAGTCCATCAGTGTGTACATGGTGTCGGGATCTACTGGCCCTATCACAGGCCAACTTGATTGAGTGATGACCAAGCCTGTTAAAACACAGTGAAGTCGTAAGCTCAGAAACATCCTCCTGTGAGAATGGGATAACATCTCTCAGGACACAGCATATACCCTAAAGCAATGAGTATTATATGGTTCTGAATCCCCAACAACTAGAACACGTAGGTGAGGAAACAAAGAGTAGAAGTAAAAGGAGCCCCCATTAGTAACATTTCCATTAACTCACATGAGGAATTTTGCCTCTTGTTCCTGTAACTCTGGCACCTGTGGGTTTAGAGAGCTTGGTTCCCTGAGGAAGAACATTTCTGCATGGGCTTGGCATTAGTCTCAATGAACTCCAGCTATGGTAGCTGCCTGGGCACTTTTTGTGACAGGGACCAGAAGACAAGGAAAACAATTTTCCATCTTGATGAAATAATGAGCCCCAATTTTCCCTGATCCTCCATCTTAGGAGGTAATGCTGCCACTACAGGGAGGCAGCAATGGACTGAATGTCTGTGTCCTCCAAAATTCACATGATAAAATCCTGGTCCCCAGTGTGATGGTATTTGGAGGTGGGCCTTTTTGGAGATAATAGTCATGAGGGTAAAACACTCACAAATGGGATCAGTGCTCTCATTAAAGGGGACCAAGAAAGCTTCCTCACCCTTCCACACTGTGAGTACACAGTGACAAGGCAGCATCAATCTATGAATCAGTAAGCAGGGTTTTTTTTGTTTCTTTGTTTTGGGTTTTTTTTAGAAATTTTTTATTTTTTTATTTTTTTTAAAGATTTATTTTTATTGTTTTTGACAGAGAGAGAGAGAGAGAGAGAGAGAGAGAGAGAGAGATACAGAGACAGAGAGAGAACTGAACTGGGGGAGCTCCCCAGTTCAGCATATGGGTCCGCACGGGCCAGGGACAGGATTCAATCCTCGGTCCTCAGGGCTTCAAAGCGAGCACTTAACCTGCTGAGCCAACCCGGCTTTCCTTTTTTTTTTTAAGATTTATTTTATTGTTTGAGAGAAGGTGTGTGTGTGTGTGTGTGTGTGT
>PVKE010015373.1:0-33573 GCA_004027555.1 Craseonycteris thonglongyai
ATCTCGCACTGCCCACTCTGTGTTGATATGGTAAAAGTGTCAGTTTTATAAATGATATTAATTTATATGAAGCAAACTTAGACATATTGCACATGACTTTGTTTTGAAATTCCAGCTCTTAACCTTTTAGGCAATTATGTTCTGAGTTAATTATCATAAAATCTGCTCTTAAGATACCACCACTAGATGTGAGACATGACTGATATCAAGAAATTTAGGAAAAATAAAAAAATACTTTGAACTGATACAACCAATAAGAGTCCAAAACATTAAAGAAAAAAACTGAAAAATCAATCATTTAAACCTCTCAAAACTGTAGGAGATTATTTAGATTTTTAAAAGTGCTTCTCATGGTTTTATCAGCGCCGATACCACAGCTACAGGGAGCTGAGGACAGGTAATAAGATTTTCCATTTCATTGTACGTTAAACTGTAACCTCCTTAGATCCAATTGTTAACCTTTACCAAAGATAGAAAACTCTAAAGTGAATGAGGGTATCATATTAGGAGGCAAATTAATGTTCAAACCTGTCTACAAGGTTTCTCATTCAAGGGATTAACACAGAATAAACAAAACAAAACAAAAAAGACCTGTATTGGTTCAATTAAGAATTGCTATTATTGTGCCTCTTGATATAAAATCTTTCACAAGGACATTCCTTCTAAACAATGAAATGACCAGACAACATAAAGATAATTAACAATAGTTTTTGTAGAGAAATTTCCAGCCTGATAGTTTATTCCAGCTGTGAGGGGCAGCAGACTATGCCTGCACTATGGCATAAAGATAATTTTGAGCTAAAGGCACTTGAGAAACAGCAAATGCAGTGAGACGCTTTCTCTCACTCTCCTTATCCACCTAAAAATAGATCCTTCAAAAGGAATTCAATTGTCCTGGGTCTCCAGGAGTTTCATCAACTAGGAAAGACTGATGACTTTTATCACAGAAGAGACTAGAAGTGGACACCATACCCAGACAAACTTTTGTCATAAACTATCATATATCCCGTCTATTTTTATAAGGTCCCATTCATCTTTCTTAAAAATCATTTATTTTCTTTTAAGTGGCCTATATCCCTCCTCCCCTCCCCATATTAAGATGATAATATATAAGCGCTCAAATCTTAGGACATTTTTAGGTATTCACATTTTACTTTCTTTTTCTTTTTTTTTTTTTTTTTTGCTATGATGCTCCTGTGCATGTAATATTTAAAAATAACATATTTGTGTACCCTTTCTCCTGTTAATCTGCCTATTTATTTCCAGATTACTTAATAGACTGAGCTATAAGCTCAGTCAATCAACTTGTTTTTCTTCCTCCATTCACTGGTTCAGAATAAATCCCCGTTCCTGGAATATTGTAACTTCCACCCCCTTGCTGTGCTAATCTAAACCAAAACTGTCTCTTAAGATGCACTTTCTAAAATGTTGCCTAAATGACCTCACCCTACGCAAATGCATACAAATTGATAACTATACATTGGCAATTATTTTGTAGTTTCTTTCCTATCTACAGGTGTACTGCCAACTATTAATAGATTGGATACAAACAGTATGATTCTGGAGGGAATCACAGCTTCTATATTTTTGTAATTTCCTGAACTGCTTATACAGTATTGAATACACGTGTGTTCAAGCACTTTCCATGTGCCAATGTTGTAGTGATAGCTGTTCCACACCTCATTTCTAGATGAAGAGCATTTCTTCTGAATGGTCCTTTTAGAAGAAAGGACTTCTTTTTTTTTCCTACTCGGGAGGCTCTGAGCATTGGACATTGCTAAATCAATCACTTGCCAGGAAGAAGAAACAATCATGATTGACTCAGATAATATAATAGTCTAGTATGAAATAGATATTGGAGAACTAACCACCTGTCCATTACATGCTTTTATTTCTTAATCACATTCACTTGCTTAAGTAGGAGAGATATTAGCTACCCAGAGAGCTGTTTTTCAATGCAAAGAAAAAGTCCAGATTGGTAGAAGAGTGAATACGTAGTAGGTGAGTAAATGGAGCAAGTGAGTACATGGTACATATAGAAATGAAGACACAGCAAAGTTAAGAGACTTATCTAAGGTGATAGAGTCAAAAATGAAACCTGGTAATTCTGATTCCTAGGTAACATTTTACAATACTGTTTTATATTGCTTTAGGACAATCATAAATATCACATCTTCCATTTTGTTAGTCTTACTAATTTTTAAAATCATTAGTCCTGGAACATAAGACTTTTCCCTTTTTTAACTTGTCATTTCACTTTTCCCTCTAGCCATCTCCAAATGCTTGTATCTCCCTCTATGGGGGGAAAGAATTCCTTATTTGTTAACAACAACAACAACAACAACAAAAGAAGCCTCAATGTTGGTTAAAAAAAAATTATTGAAATTTAAAAAAAGAAGATATATATCAAATATGCTATGGCCCCCTTCATTTTATTCTTATTTGTGACAATATATATTTTCATGTTGCTGAGGCAGGTAGCCTGATATAAACAGTTCTCCCTTCTTTATATTAGAATTTCAGAGATATTTTAAAAGTTAAGTGAAATCCTATGTAGTTTATATTTACATGCACAAATTTAGAAAATTTTCTGACCTTAAAAGATAGAGAAATCACATTTTTAGCTTATTCAATTAAAAATAACATTAAAGTCATCTCTATACATTTCAAAAAAACATTTTAAGGGCCTAGATATCTCTGCCACTTCCTTCCAAAGATCTTAAACAATTGAGCATATTTGCTGTATCAACATTTTATTATATATAACCTGATAATTTGGAAAGGGACTAGTATTATTTATACAGCATAAGCAGGAATAAGAAGAGTTAAATGATTTTAACTAGGTCACACACTTAATGCTAGTTTCATTATTAGAGTCCTCATATTCTGAACCTCAGTCCAAGGTTTTATCTATCTGAGTATACCATTTTGTTTTACTTCATGAAATCTATCAAAAATTATGATATTATTACAAAACAGGATTTACCTCATGGAAATATGATATTAATTTAAGAAAATAAGTTACTCTACTCAGGCAGTGTGATTAAATGACTAGAGAAAATAATGTTTTATATCAAAAGCTTTTTACAACCAGTTCCCTTTTGTTCACTTGCCTAAACTTGAACCGATGTAATTACTAATATGTAAAGTTATGCAAGGAATGTATCAGGCTGTATAGCTGTATGATGTAATGTTTTCCAGCACTAAAGGAAAAATCCAGAAATTTATTTCCAAAGGGGAAGGCTCAGTTTTCCATTAACTGTAGAACGTTCATATTTTACCTGACCCTTTAGTGACCATGCAGCATAGTCCCATTTCAAAGCAGCTGTGTATGAGTATATTGTCTTAAATTCCTCTCTCAAACCAGGAGTGTGAGCCCAAAGGAACTGTTTTGTTTTTGCATACAGTTGTAACTGCTACAATAGTCAAAAGTCTCCTCAGACCTTAATGCTATGGCATATTTGGGCGTAAGTAATCTGGGTGTGGGAGCTGCAAAGTTCTCAGCGGGGCTTGAACAGAATCAAAGCATAAAGCATCAAGGAAAGAGCAGAGTATATAAAGTGTGTGGGTTGTATGATTTGTTCTCTTTTCTCCAGAGCAGTGATTCATCCTCTTCCTTAGGTTACAGACACTGCTAAGAATCTGATAAAATCTATGCTCTATCCTGAAAAAATATACACAGTTTGCAATGCTGAGGGTTCCTGGACCTACGGACCACAGGTTAAGAAACAACAACTCCATGTAAACAAGTGCTGGTATCCTTGTCTAAAGTGAGAGGAAAAGAGAAGATTAAAAACAAAACAAAACAAAACAAACAAACATACAATAACAACAAAAACCCACATATCTTGTAGTGACAAAAAGTAAGCTCAGAAAAAAAATAATAAAATGATGATAAGATGTCAAAGGGATACAGAAGTTGACTATTAGAGCTCCCAATGGCCAAATCTGGAATGATTTGAATAGTAAAATAAAGTCATATTGGGTTATAGTCTGAACTATAAAATAAAATCCACAAGTCCATATGAATATATGCCTCCCCCAAACACATAACCCTAGTCTAAGCATGAGAAAGACATCAGGCAAATCCCAACAGAGGCATGGCCATGAAATACAAGGAAAGTCTGAGAAAATGTCACAAACAAGAGGAGCCTCAGGAGGCGTAAAGACGAAATATAACGTAAGATCCTCAGTGGGGTTCTGGAACAGAAAAAGAACATTAGGTAAAAGCTAAGGAAATCTGAATAAAGTATGGACTATAGTTAACAACATCATATCAATATTAGTTAATTGTAAAAAAAAAATGTACCATACTAATTAAGAAGTTAATAATAGGGGAAACTGAATATACGGTGCTTGTGAACTCTGTACTATTTTGGCAATTATTCTATAAAACTTTTCTAAAATAAAAAGTGTATTTAAGAAAAAACAAAAAAGAGCAAAGGGTCAAAGACTTTAACAGACCCCTAACCAAAGAAGACATAAAGATGGCAAATAAGCACATGAAAATATGCTCCATGTAATAGTTCATCAGGGAAATGCAAATTAAAACAACAATGAGATACCACTACATGCCTATTAAATAAATGACCAAAATCTAGAACATTGACAACATCAAATATAAATGAGAATGTGGAGCAACAGGAACTCTCATTCATTCCTAGTTTGAGTGCAAAATGGTACAGCCACTTTGAAAGATCATTTAGTGGTTTCTTATAAAACTAAACATACTCCTACTATGTAATCCAGAAATCTTGCTCCTTGGTATTTACCCAAAGGAGATGACAACAATGTTCACACACACACAAAAACCTGCACATAAATATTTATAACAGCTTTATTCATACTTGCCAAGACCTAGAAGTACCGTATTATCTGGTGTATAAGACGACCGGGCGTATAAGATGACCCCTAATTTTACAGTTAAAACATAGGTTTAGGCCTATATTCGCTGTATAAGACTACCCCCCACTTCCGAGGCAACACCAGTTCTTTTTTTAATTAAATTTTTAATGAATGACACTTTTCGAACATACCGTAATATACCGTACATTGATAGAACATGTATATTGCATGCATAAAAAGCCTGCTTGGATTGGCTGAGTTAGAGAGGCGGTCCGAGCAGCCTTGCAGTGATTGGTGCGGGATCGAGTTGGAAAATTCGTTTAGCGGCATATCCAGACGATTTTTGGAATATACTCGGCGTATAAGACGACCCCCGATTTTCGGTTGACTTTTTTTCATTTCAAAAGTCGTCTTATACGCCGGAAAATACGGTAACCAGGATGTTACTTCAGTAGAGGAATGGATAAATAAACTGTGGTACATCCAGACAATTGAACATTATTCAGTTTGAAAAAGGAATGAGTTATCAAGCCATGAAAAGACATGGAAAAATGTTTGATTTCAAGTATATGACATTCTGGAAAAAGTTAAACTATAGAGACATTAAAAAAGATCAGTAGTTACCAGGGGTTGAAAGGAAATGGGAGATAAATAGAGCTCAGAGGAATTGTAGGGCAGCGAAAATACTCTTCTAGATCATTGGACATTTAAATATGCATAAAAAAACTAACATTTTATATATTCAGATAACAAACCGAGTTTGAATCCAGATAATTGATAGAGTATTTAAAAAAAATTTTTTTTAATGGATTATTTTTCTTTTCTTTTTTTTTTTTTTATTGTTTTTGACAGAGAGAGAGAGAGAGAGAGAGAGAGAGAGGTACAGAGAGAGAGAGATACAGAGACAGAGAGAGAACTGAACTGCGGAACTCCCCAGCTCAGCACATGGGTCTGCATGGGCCAGGGCCGGGATTCAATCCTTGGTCCCCGGCGCTGCAAAGTGAGCGCTTAACCCACTGAGCCATCCAGGCTTCCCCATGATAGAGTATTTTTATGGGCTTTATACTCTTTTCCTAACTATAGTATAACATTATTATCTCTCTTGACAGCATCTATATTTTCCATCCTGTATTCACAGATTAAACTGTGAACAGAAGTTTTGTGAATACAGATAGTGATGCCTTTTACATGATTAGCTGAGTTCAATTAGTTTATATTTATTTGAAAATAATGTGTTTATGGGTATATGTGTATGTGTGTGGCAAAGTCTGTCATGTTATTATAGGTCATGAATCATAATTAAGAACAGTGTTCCACACAATTCTTTTTAAAAGCTCCTTGAGATGATTCTAGTGGTCAGACAAGACATTTGTTAGAAAAGAGTTTACAGTGAGAAGACATGGAATTGAAACATCATGAACTCCAACACTTCATGAGCAAATGGAAGAAAATAAGCCAATAATTAGGACAAAGAATAAACTGCTCAAGGGCAAAATGCAGAAGAGGGTGGTGTCAACAGAACTCAAGGAAAAAGAATACGTTATGGAAGAGTTGGTTAGCAGCACCAAATGTCATGGATAGGGTGAGATGAGGACTGAAAACTCTCTGTGGAATTTAATAAAAGGAAGAGCTGCTTTTACAGCTCAGAAGGAAACAGAAGACAGACTGGAGTAGGTGGAACAGTGCATCTTTGGAGAAGAAATGGAATGAGAGACTGCATCTACTGAAAAATTTCACTAGGAGTGACTTCAACAAGATGAAATAGGAAGTTCCAGACCTTCCTTTCCTCCATTGACAAACCAACTCCATAGCAATGCAATTAGATCAATTTCCTTTGTTTGAAATCCAGAAACTAGTTTAGAGGCTTCTATATCCAACCAGCCTGCAGTGAAACCAGTAGGGAAGTGGAAACACCTTCTGAACCTAATCCCCACACCCACATACCATTCAAAGGGAACCCTCAGCTCCCAGCGTCTTCCTACGGAGGAAAAGAATCTGATCTCACATTTAACATCTCAGTTTTTCTAGATGCTACCTTAGGGACTGGCTTTCACCTTGCCTGTTTTGGAGTAATGACTGGGCCCATTATACACCATTGCCCTGTGGACTACAGAGAACCAAGCAGCGGTTGGAACAAGTGGAGCTCACCATAGCCTCAGTCCCACCCCTTCAGTGCACAGCTATTGAGCTATAAATTCTAGTTCCATCCTGGATCTCTGTGCTCATGATCACTGCACATGTGTAGCTTCTCATGTGTAGAAACAACCTAAATGTCCACTGACAGATGAATGGATTTTTTAAAAGTGGTATATACATACAATGAAATATTATCCACCCTTTTAAAAGGAAATCCTGCCATATGTGACAACATGGATGAACCTCAAGGGCATATGCTAAGTGAAGTAAGTCAGTAACAGAAGCACAAATATCACATGTTCCTATTTATACGAGGTTTCTAAAATAATTACACTCACAGAAGCAAAGAATACAGTGGTTGGCTGTAGGGAAGAGAAATGGAGAGTTGCTAGTCAACAGGTAAAATTCCAGTCATTCAAGATGAATACACTCTAGAGATCTGTTGTACAACATTGTGCCTATAGATAACAATACTGTATTGTATACTAAAAAATCTGTTAGGATAGATCGGCCACAATACATTTTTTTTTTTCAATTTAAAAAACTTCCAGTGATAGCTCCTCAAAAAAGTTATTGCTCAATTTAATTTAGAAAAAAAAAGTTAAATTAGTTCGCTTTCTTTTATTTCCCTTTCTTTCTTTTGTTCTTTTTTGGCTGAACCAAATGGCTGATTCCTTGAACTATGTGCATAGCTATTGTTTGGAAACAAAATTTAATATCTTGGCTTTTATCTAAGGAGAATCTGGCACATGAAGAGATAAGAAGTAAATGTCAGCAGGACAAAATGTCATTAGATGCAGCTTCCAAATACCGGTACTTTAACTTGGAAAATTAATAAAATAAATCTACTTTTCTTATCCCTCATACCAGAAAAAGAAATGTTTGACTATTTGGATGTTAGAAAAGGAGAAAGAGTTACTAGAGATTGAAGTGGGTTTCAGAGATATGTCGCATTTTTCTTTATATTAGTTTGTAATGCAAAACCTGAGTGGATTATACAAGACCCAGTTGAGTGGGAAAACTTGGAAAAGTTAATCTCAGTTTCAGCCCCACCCCAACACACCAAAAGAGGAGTCAATGAGGTCTAAATTAAGAATGGACCTTAGATGGGAGGAGAGCTCCTTTTCTAAAAGAAAGGGAAGGAATAGAAAGAGATGGTAATATAGGTAGGATCATATGCTTGGTAGTAGAAAATTAAATCAGAAAGATTTAGTGTCACCCTGAACAATTTCAAATTAAAATCCAGAACACTTTTCTTGTTTATCTGCCATAATGTAAAAGTTCTTACATGAGCACATAGAAGACAAAAAACTATATACTGCACCATATTATAAAATAATTTATAACCTTAAAGGCAAACAAAATTATATTGTGACTGATTTTGAAATTTAAAGGTATTATCATTTCCAGTACTGTTATCAAATGATTAATGACATGATTAATATAATCTATCATCAGTATTTTAACATCATTTTCTGGGGGGGGGGGCAATGTTCTCTGAATCTAAAATTTCAGGAGTTGAAACTATTCCTCCCTCACAAAAGTCATACTTAAACACAACTACACCTTCTGAATAACTACACAGGTAACATTCAACCAATATTTAGTGAGTCAGTCAGTAAATATTTAGTGAGTATCTACCACAGCCAGTCATTTCCTAGGCTCTGGAAATATATCAGCAAACAAAATATAGACACACAAAATGCTGGGATTTTTATTGATATAATATTGCTAACCTAAAAATGAAAAGCCAAATGAGAGGCACCATCATTTATCTGAGATAACAGAATTGCAATCCAGGGCACAGATTCAGGCAGAAATCAAATTGTGTCCTGATTACAGAGTAAAAAGAAGGGTATTTTATGAGAAGGCAGAGAAATGACTATATGTGTATGTATGGAAATGGAAAAGCTGCTTCTAAGATTCATATGGAAACACAAAAGACCTAGAATGGCCAAGGTAATACAGATTAACAAAGCTAAAGCAGGCCGGCGTCCCAGTACAGTAATAGGCGAATGTGTTGCTGGCACAATGTGAACAGTAATAGACCAAAGGTACAATTGCAATGTGGTAAAGAATGGTCTTTTCAAGAAATGTGCAGCATTAATTCCCTGTACCTATTTTATTTGTGTGTGGGTTAAACTTATTTGTTTAAAGAATATGCTATTTTACAGCTATTTTCAACATGTAATAATGTCGTCTTTACATTATATTTTAATATTTGGAAATGTATTAAATTTATTGGGGGTGATATTGGGTAAATTATATATAGGTTTCAAGGACACAATTCTATATTACATCATTTATGTATTGCACTGTGTGTTCACTACACAGAATCAGTTCTCCTTCCATCACTATTGATTTGACTTTCATTTACCTCTTCTACCACTCTCCTCCGACTTTACTCTCTGGTGATTGCTAAACTTGTCTGTATCAGTGAGTTTTGTTTCTTTGTTTGTCTTATTCATTTGATGATTTCAGTTTTATTTCCCACATATGAGTGAAGTCATATGGTCATATGAGTGATCTCATAATCTGGAGATGCAGTATTTCATCTTTTGTTATGGCTGTATATATGTACCACAACTTCTTTATCCAATCATCCTAGTGAAGGACACTTTGGTTGTTTCTGTGTCTTGGCCACCGTGAACAATGTTGCAATGAACATAGGAGTACTTATGAGTATACACTGAAAACTACAAGACATTATTAAAAATTGAAGAAGACACAAAGAAATGGAAAAAGTACTGTGTCTTCTTGGATGTAAGAATCAACACAGTTAAAATGACCATATTATCCAATACACAGATTTAATGCAATCTCCATCAAAAGACCAACGGCATTTTTTCAAGAAATAGAAAAAAAAATTATCAGATTTTTATGGAATCACAGAAGACCCTAAATAGCCAAAGCAATGCTATGAAAAAGGGAAGAGGCTGGAGTTATCACACTCCCTGACTTCAGTCTACACTATAAGACAATAATCAAAATGGGCACTTTGATATTGGCAGGCACTATGTGACAGGCACTATGATATTGGCAGAAAAGCAGACATACAGATCAACGAAATAGAACTGAAAACCCAGAAATAAACCCACATATATTTATGGGCAGATAATTTACCATGTGCCTATTTAAAAAATGGATCTTGACCATCCCTCAGCATACACAAAAAATACATTGAAGTGGATTATAGAACTAAATGTGAAACACAAAATAATAAAGCTTCTAGAAAAAAACTGAAATAGACTGTGTTTATTACACTGGAATAGAGAAAGATTTCCTCCATAAAACACAAAAGCATTTAAAAAGATTAATAAATCAGACTTCATTAAAAATAAGTACACTAGTTGAGAAAAAGAAACTGTTAAGAAAGTAAAAAATGGATCATAAGGTTTGGAGAAGAGATTTGTAGTATGTGTATATATATACCTGACAAAGAATTTTATCTAGAATATGTAAAGAATTTCTGTGATCAATAAGAAAATGAACAATTTTTTTTTTCTAAGTGGGTAAACACTTTAAAAGGCATTTTTCAAGAAAGGATAACTAAAGTCCAATATACATATGAAAATGTGCTCATCAACATTAATTACTAGGAAAATGCAAATTAAAATCACAATTTGATATCTAATTCCCACATTAGTGGGTAAAATTAAAATGACTGTTGCTCATAATTACGTTTTGGCGAGGAAGTGAAACAACTGGAACTGCCACACATGAATGGTGGGACTAGAATTGGAAAACTGACCATACCTTCTAAAGTTCAAGATACGGTAGGTTCTCAGTTAGCCAGCAACCCATGGAGACTGGTAGATGCCAGATACCCAGCACTCTCAAGCAACCAGCACAGCTCTCAAGCAACTGGCAAAATTCTTAAGCAACTAGCAAAAAATTGAAGATTTTTTGTGCTGGTGCTTGAGTTCTGGTTAACTGAGGGTATACTGTACTTGTACCTCCATGATTAAGAAATTTCATTTCTGAATGTACAGGTATATATAGGGTCTAGCAGAAGCAATGCCCTTTTTTTTATGAACTGGTAATCTATACCACTGGGTAAGACAGTTCAAAGATTAAGAAGTGGTGCAATAGGAAAGCCGGGATGGCTCAGCGGGTTAAGCACTCGCTTTGAAGCCCCAAGGACGGAGGATCGAATCTCGGCTCCGGCCCAGGTGGATCCACATGCTGAACTGGGGAGTTCCCACAGCTCAGTTCTCTCTCTGTCTCTGTCTCTGTATCTCTCTCTTTCTGTCAAAAAAAAAAAAAAAGAAGTGGTGCAAGCAGATTTGAGTGACCAGTCACAAAGTGGAAGGCCTATGACTGCAAGTGATCAGCTTCGTCAAGATTGCAAAAGTGTATTGAAGTGCATGGTGACTTTGTAGAAAAATAATTATTTAGCTTTAAAAATAAATGATGTAGGTATATTTCTTTTTTCATTTCATTAAAATATCTTTTTTGTTCCTTTTCTATTTATGTGGAAGCAAAATTTATCAGCCCACTCTCGTAGTTCTGAAAAGGGATAGAATGTCCTCTAAAAGACTTGTAAAATATATGGTAGCTATAAGGCTCGCTGATGCCATCTTCGGAACTCTGTTTCATAATATTTAAGGGAGCAGGAAGAAGAAGACAAGAGTCCTACCAGCTTCCTCATATAAAGAAACTTACAACACATGTACAACAGTTTGTGTCAATATTCATCAAATAAAAGGTTAAGATAGAGAATATTAAAACATGAGACTGCGTCCTTTCACTTGGGATGAGTCAAGTCTGACAATCTCTAGTTCCCTCAAAGGGTAATCTCTTGTTTATGGCACAAAATTCTGACAGTGAAGAGTAATGATAGTTGCAGATAATGGTTATTCCTGAACCTTTTCCCATCAGACACTTTAGACCCAACTGGGTATGGCTAAGGAGGGGCACATGAATATAACTCAGGACCATCCCATCACATACCCAGAAATCTAGCCCAGACATCAGTCTGTGTAGCAGTGGAATAAACAGCACTACGAAAGCTGAAATCCAGGAGATAGTTCCTATTAGGGAGCCTTGTTTAATGCTATACTAGACTTCATGTGATCATGATTTCGTCTACAGACTTTTAGTCTCACATATCTATACAAATATCCATTTTAAAATACCAAATCTAATATCCTTTCTTTACAAAATATAATTTCCAAAATGTACCTTAGTATCTCTTAAAGAACATCTATAAAACTATAATAAATCTACATTTTAATAATGATGATGTTGGAATATTACCTGTGATGACCATGGCATTTAAGAAATCTTAATTTAAAAATGACCTATAACAGCAAATCAATTTTTATTTCAGATCACTACATGCTAATTACTTAAAAGCACATTGTATTTTGTGAAAGTTATTTATGTATATACTGCTCAATTGCTCTAACTATTGGATATTATTTGCAGTTATGCAGTACTAATATTAATGTTTCCTATTTTAAAAAAAGCAAAAAGCACAAAGCACAAAAATTAGTTGTTTTGTGTTGTTGTTGTTGTTTTTTTTTTGAGGGTGGGGGCTGATTTAAATTTAAATTTTGTTTTTACAGGTAACTTTACCAAAAATATTGAAATAGAAAACTGATCCACTATATGAATTTTCTTGTGCTGTGTATGCATATAATTCCAATACACATAAATTTATAGTTTATGTGTCTGATTTTTTAATGAATATTTATTTTTAAGAGTATTTTTAAAAAATCAACTTTGGTACTTGTATTTGGGCAAAACACGGAACCTCAGTATCCAGTTAGAGGTGTACATTTAGGTAAGAAAGAAATTGTAACTTTTATCCACTTTTATAAAAGATACATAAAAATTTCTAAGCCCAGGGCACAAACAAACTTTATAAAACTATCTTTAACACTGCATTAGCTTTCACATTCTAAACCTTTCTTCAGCCTGTCATTTTCTACCTTTGAAACAAGGTGCATATTCTGATAGGAAAAGTTCTGCTAAGGTGTTTCAACAAACCACCTTATTCTGATTAAAATTAAACAACATTTCTCCATATAAGAATATAAGACATGAGGAACATACGATGGGCATAGATACTGCTTCTTTTTCCCCTTCCCCTTCTTTGAAGACTTCTCTTTAGAATAGGCTTCTTCAACCCACAGGGAAATTAAAATAAAAAAGGTAATCGCCAATAAAAACTTCATCTTGAAAAGTTAAACTTCAGGAGATGGATCTACAAAAAAGAACAAGAAAACATTATATGTATGAAACAAATGATTAACTATACAACTCTTTAAGGAGTGTGATCATTACTACCCAAGGGACATTTGTACATCAAATCCTCATTGCTCAGTCCTGTGTGGTTATACTTCACTATATATTATGTGATGATTTAACAGTAAAAGTTAGTTTAAATGATGGTGGGACGTAAGACCCAATGAGGTATAAAAGATATGCAATATTTCTGATTGTATAATTACATAAAATTATAAAATGATATTGAATTGCACAGTATATCCAAGCTATGTTTAGAAAGGTATCAAGAAGGATGTTTAACAGTGTTAAAATGGTTAGCTCATGCTAATATATTTACATTAATTTTTTGCTTTGTTGTTTAATTTCTATAGTGTATGGATTTTGTAAGTATATTTTTCATAAATAAAACTTTTAAAGGGAAGAAAATTCTAAGTATTAAAGAACTGACATAGATAAAAGATAAACGTTATTATCAAAGAATTTGACACTCTAAATTGTTTTTGTTTCAATACCCTAAATTTGCCAGCTACCTTTTACCCCCGAAATGTATATATTGATTTAAATTAGCTTTTTGTCTTTCCTACTTGCATGATATTAACATTTATTACCAAAACGATGATTTCTGACTCAAGAAATTCTAGGTAACCTAATATAAAATAATAGAGCAAGTGTGGTCAAACTCTTCCAAATAATCTTCTCAGCCATATTTTAATAACATTTTCCATGCTCAAATGAGAATTATATTCTTGCTAGAGTCTGGTGCATTAAAACAAACGAACCAACAAACTTGAAGCCTCTACTAATACTGGTATATTTCAACCTCTCCTGTGTCCTTCATGTCCAAGCCATAAATTGTTTCTCCTTGTTTTCTGCCGAGGGAGAAACCTGTCATATTCCTCAACGTTAACTTAATTCCCATCTCACCCTTATACACTTGCCTCACCTGTCTTATTGTTCGTCTCCCCTTTCCCCAGGAATTATTTTCTCCCATGTATACTTTACATCTCCTAAAGCAAGCCAGGTCCTTTATGACAGCAGAGGATGCTTATCAGGCCAGCAGCAACAACCTACGGCTCTTCTCGGTCAATTTGCATCACTGGACTCCCCAGTCCTACATCCTAGGGCGGCCTCCGCTTTCAGACACCTCTGCCCACAGCAGCAGGTAGTTCTCCCCCCTTCACATCCGTCCCCAAGAAAACAGAAGGGTCGTCCTCACGGTTTGAAGGGGCCAGGGAGAAATTCAGCACTGTGCTCTCTTTCACCTCCAGCCTTTCAAAGGGGACAACTGCCAGGACTGAAGGATCGTCACAAGCATCCAACACGAGGAGCCCTCCCCTCTCGCGATCTCTGGATCCCCGGGCCTCTGCATCGCTCCATCCCGGGCACGTCCGCGGACGCCACCGCACTGGTGCCGGGCTGCAGCTCCCCCGCGCCGCCCCCGGCCCTGCGCAGCGCTCGCCTCCTCCCCGCGCTGCACTCCGCAGTGCTCCTGGTGCCTCCGACACCCCAGGCGTGCCCCGATCTTCCCGCAGGGGCGCTTACTCCGCTCCACAAACGACCGCCAGCGCCCACCCCTCGCCCTCCCCAGCCTGTCCCTCCGCGGTGGAGCCCGGACACGTACCCCAGGCGCCGCCACCTGCAGCCGCCAGGCCAGGACGAGGAGGTGCGGGGCCCAGACGGCGGTGGCTGCTGGGGGGTGGGGGGGTGCGGCGGGAGCAGAGCGGGGGCAGCTGCGTCCCCGCCGCCCGCGCCGCCGCCAGCTCGGCTGACGCGCCTGCTCCGGTCGCGGAGCCTGCGCCCTGGCGCGCCGCAGCCGGGCCTCCGCAGCCGCGGTCGGGCCGCCGCGGGTACCGCGGGCAGCCCGGGGGAAGGGGGCGGGCGGAGGTGGCCCGACCCAGCCTGGAAGGACGTCACAACATCTTCCCCGCTGGGCATTGCAGGGGTTTCCAAGCATAAGAAATGTCACCCCCCTTTAGGGGACTATGAGAGGGGGGGTGGGAGGTAAGGACAGTGTCTGTACAGAAGAAAAAATCCTTTCCAGGAGCTGGGATTGTGTCGGGTCACCTTTTGACCACTAGTAACAAAACAACAAAACAAACAAACAGAAAGCAATGGAACAGCAAACGACTTTCTTGGACCAGAGCGTAAAACCTAGTTTCTATGATTTCATCATTTGCCTTGACTCTTGCTATCTAACCTAATCTCTGAGTTTTATTTCCAATTTCTGAAAACCTGACCTTTCTAGGCAACCTTGCAATGGTCAAAGTGACTAAGGCCATATAATTATGCAGGTAATGCTATGTTAACATTTGTTACATAATTGTTCTGTGTGCAGAACTTTATAGTTTCAAAACCCTTTCACTGCACTATTCTCTCATTTGGCCCTCCCAACATTCATTCATTCCTACACACGTTTTGTGTCTTCATTCCCATTTTGCAGATGAAGAAAATGATGCTAAAATGCACTAAGGGATTTATTTGGTGTTACACAGAATTTACCAGAGACTCAAATTCTGATTTTTACACTTCTGAGCAGATGTGATTCTGGCTTTCTCTAGTAGTGTTCCTTGTCCTTGTTTAGGAAGTGGTATTTTGTTTATGCAGCTCTTGGATAACAGACAAAGCTTTCCTATGATCTCACGACTGTATGCCTAGTTGATTTTTTATGTTTGTTTGCTTTGTTTTTTTCAGAAAGCACTGACTCAGGTGAGCATCACTTCGTATTGTATTGTGGAGCTACAAGACCTATCCAGTAATACAAATTTTAACTCATATCATATGGGGAGAAGGGGACATTTTCTATATACAGTAATTGCCTGCCTCCTCACTAGAAATAGAAGACATGGATGTTTTGGAGACATGATGGGATGTGGAAACATTAAGCACAATATCAAACCTCCCTCACCCCTTCCCCCCAAAACAAACAAACAAAAACAAAAAAACGCTGGTGACACAGTACACTCACTGTAGAGTATTGGTTGTTTACCCTCATGATTGTGCGTCTGACTGGGAATTGCCGTTCATTACCACTGCCCAGCATCACAAGAAAGTATGGGATGCCATGGTGCTAGTGCAGGAAAGATCAAAGTTCAAAATTCCTAGTGTAGTTGCTAGCAATGTGCATTGCTTTTGCGTCGTTCTAAAATCAAGAACATCATAAGTCAAATCATAAGTTGAAGACTTACTTTATACCATGTTCTAGTAGCTTTACAAAATATACTGCTGCCGTCTCAACATATGAACTCACACGCTTAAACATTTCAAGCTCAACATGTCCAAAACACAACAAATATTCTTCCCAAATTCTACTCCATGCTCAGCCTTCTCAGTCGGTGGCAACCCCTTTCTTCTCATCGTTCAGGCCACAACTCTTCGAAGTTGTTCCTAATTTCTCTCTTTTTCTCTCTCCCCACATCCCCATCAGTGAGGAAACCCAGTTTATTCTCAAATTGCATCCTGAATCCTATTACATACCACTATTTTTACCACAACCAACCCTGGCTGAGCCACCATCAGCTCTAAATTGGATTACTGCAATAGCTTCCTAGCTACCTCTACCATTGTCCTTCCCCTTCCCCAGTATTCTCTCCATAGCAGCCAGATGTCATATGTCGTATTATGCCAATACTCAGCCCAACACCCAGTGTGACTCCTATTTCCCTGAGGTTCTAAATCAATAAGTGCTTATAGTAGTCTACAAGGTCCCAATTGTTATGCACCCCTCCTGATCTCTGCCCTCCTCTTCCCTTTATTCTTCCCCTTGCTCCCTCTACTCCAGCCCCACTGATCACACTGCTTCTCCCACATGCCTGTGCCAGGTAGGGGCCCACTTCAGGTTATTAGTTCCAGATGTTCCCTCTGCCTAAAATGCTCTTCTCCCAGAGAGCCACATGTCTAATTCCCTAACTTCAAGTTTTTTTCTCAGCTGTTTTCCTCTCAAGGAGATTTATCAAATATTATTTAAAAGTTCAGACTGACACTTGCCATGGTATTAATATTTATCAAATTATTATGGTTTTAAAATAAAACTAAAATCAAGCTCACTGAGCAAATTAAGGTAATTGTCATCATTTAGCATCCACTTAAGCTTGCTGTGGGTTTTTTTTTATTGTTAAATTTAATGGGGTGTGGGTTTTAGAGATTATATCTCTCTAACTTAACCTACAAAATGTACTTATCAATAGAATTGAAATATACTGCTACAGGAGAAGAACATTGTTCTAGGCCAGTAGCATTAGCAGAGTAAGTACGGGTTGACAGATAAAGATCCAATCCTGAGGCTGGCTTTGCTGGGAAAGAGAAATCAAGAAGTCGATAAAGTGTTGGGCTAGAAAAAAGAAAAGTCGGACCAGAATAAAATGTTTTAATACAATTCTCTAGGTTAACACTCCCTAACGCATGCTGTGTGCAACATTGGCCCTCATTATGCTTCGTGGGGAGAAAGGAGAAAGTCAATGACTAAACTTGGGAAATTTTGTCTATGATGTCTTCTAAGATTTATAAAGTATTTTAGTATATTAAGTGTTTTCTTCTGTCATAAATAGAGAAACATTTTAACCCAGTATGTCTAAAACATGTTTGACCAGGTGATTTATTTTTAATTATATTTACAGATATTCCATAAACCTATGGTTTAGAGAAATATATTTCAGAAAATGCTGCTTTGTGCAAAAACAGTATGAGAATAGGCTCCTGGTAGGTTAAAGGAATGGTAAAAACCATGTTTCTTTGTGTTTTAAGAACAGAATGTTAGCTAATATGAAACTAGTGGCACATGGCCTGTCTAGCAGGATCTTACAGTAATCAGGGAATAAGGTGAAGGACTAGATTAAGTGACAGTCATTGAAGGAAATAGGAATGATCAAACCATAGAGACAGTCTGGAGAGGTAATGAACAGTTCTTCAATCAGAAATGGTTTATGCAGATAGTACTAGAAAGTCTAAAGTGTGGTAACTTTCCTTAATGAGCTTGAAGTTCTGATGGTATGAAAGCAGTAGGTATGAAAAACTGCAAACAATATGAAAGGGTTCAACATTTAGCATTGAATCTTGGGAGTACTTAGGGTAAACAGATGGGGTAATCAACAAAAATTAGCCAAAAAAGAGAGCTTTAGTCAGGTTACAATATGTTTTGTGCCTTAAATAACTTGTGAGGACCAAGAGTAGAGGGCAGTGTTTCTAGCAAAGAGAATAATGAGAACTTGGTTCTCATAGGAGGAAAAAAAAACTGCACAAATCCAAGATTTGAGCCTTGAAAAAAGAATTCACGTTTTCACTAACAATGAGCAAGTTGGGATACTGGTTCACAGGAACCATATCAATGAAAGTCATAATCATCTATGATTAACCTTAAAATGAGTCAAATACAAAACTAATAAAGCTCCACTTTTAAGTACCAGCTCCTTAGTAGGGTACCAATAGAATATTTTTATTACAACAAAAGATGCAAGGTAGTCATGGCTTCCTGAGAAGTGAGTTATTTTAATCTGGAGCCAGGGGCTGGGAGAGGCTTCCATTTCTTATTGAGATGATGTCTGGGTTGGGTATTATAATATCAATATGCTAGATTAACCGAAGGGAAAAAGGAGTTCCCCGCAAGTGGAAAAACTATATTTTTCAACATAGACGTAGAATACATGGTTTGTTCATATTTCTGTAGAGTTTTATTTTGCTGGAACATAAAGAACCAGTGATATGAGGAAAAGAGAGAGTGAAAGATAACGAACCTGAAAGAGTTGGCGTTGACCAGATTATGAAGGACCTCATTTCCAATGATATATACTTGACAGGCTGTAATGGGGCAGTGAAGGATCTCAAGAGAATTACGTGATCAGATTTGTTTTGTAGAATGATTACTTGAACGGCCATTTGAGGACAATGATGAGAGAGACATAACAAATAATGATGAGTATTGAGGAAGTTGTACAAGTCTACACAAAACAATAGGCCTGAACATAGAGAGAGTCTTGGGAAGTAAGAAGAGAATATAAGAGGTGTCAATGGAATAATGGATTTGCAATGACTGGATGTTGAGGAATGCATAATGAAACACAACATATGAGGAGGGCAGAACCAAAAATATTGAAGAAAGGTCGTTATATTTTGCTTGTGTATTTCATTTATTTTATTTCAGTTTAATTCTGAACTACACTACCTTATTGTCCTTCTGCTATGTTCTTTGACAAAACTTGAATCCTGAGGAGAGCCAACTACCTGCCTTCTCCAAAACTGAGTGAACATATGAATTAACAGAATAGCTTAAATGACACTTGTAATGAATGAGACCTGTATATACTCAGCTGTCTTATGTTGGCTCTTGTTTCCCATGGTTATTTTATGCATTCCTCCCTCTGCTCCAACCCCAAAACATCCCATTTCCTACTCATTCTCAACAGACAAGAAAATGAAAGAGATCAAAATGGAAATTTCTCAAGGTTCATTCAACAAATCTACTTCCGATAAGGACCTTTCTTTTCTTCTTTCATTCAGTTAAAATAAAACATTTCTTCTCCTATGTCTGTTCTCTTGTCCAAGATTGATTTTTTCACCTGTGCAATGAATCTAATCACTTCTTGCATATTCAAAAACTAGAATACATCAATCATTTCCTTTACCTTTCCTTTTACCCTTTCTACTAACCCTATCATTAAACATACAAAAGCTTCCCAACATTTAAAAATAAGAATCTTCTTCTGAAAGGCTATCTACAGTAAACTTTGACAGTAAGTGAAAATAAAGTAGTGGGTAAAAACATGCTGACTCTGAAGGTCTCCTTCTACATTTATGCTTGCTCTTTTTGCTGGTATACTTTCTCTCTCCTTACATGATTTATTTTATTATGTATAGGAGAAACTGTTAGGATGCTTTTGGATTGGAAAGTACCTGACCCTAGTTCACTATTATATCAGTTTGCTAGAGCTGCCATAAAAAAAAAATGCCATAGACAAGGTGCTTAAACCAGAGAACTTTATTTTCTCACAGTTTTAAAGGCTGGAAGTCCAAGATCAAGGTGCCAATGGGGTGTTTCCTCTGAGGTCTCTCCCCTTGGTCTACAGGTGGCCGCCTTCTTGCTGCCTCTTTACACAGTCATCCCTGTGTGTGCATGCATTTCTTTGCTGTCCCTTTCTTCTCCTATAAGGACACCTAGTCTTATTAAATTAGAGGTTCTTCTTAGCAAACTGATTTTAACTTAATCACCTCTTTAAAGACCTTATCTCCAAATATGGTTATATTCTGGATACTGGGACTTCAACATATACATTTTAGTGGGGTACAGTTTAGACCTTAACTACTATAAGCAGATATCACAGAGGAACATAGTGAAGACTTAAAACTTTATTAACTATTAAAAATTTTTTTAATTAATTTATTCTCTTCTTCTGAAGTTAGAGGGGAAAGTTTCAGACCTACTTTGAATATGGCACCTGGAATGGATAGAAGAGAAAGATGTGTCACAGAACTTTGAAAATGCAGGTGAAATAGGGATGAGAACACATGTTAGAGCGATTTCAAAAGAAGAATCTGGGGAAAGCCGGGACGGCTCAGCGGGTTGAGCGCTCGCTTTGAGGCCATGAGGACTGAGGATCGAATCCCGGCTCCGGCCCAGGCAGGACCCACGTGCTGAACTGGGGAGTTCCCACAATTTGGTTCTCTAACTGTCTCTGTCTCTGTCTCTCTCTCTATCTGTCAAAAAGTAAAATAGAAATAACTATGCACTGAAGACAAAAAGATAATTTCTCTCTATAAATGTGAAAAGATTAAAAAAAACAACAAAAAAACCCAAAAAAAAACCAAAGAAGAATCTATGCTACTTACAAACTGAATGTGGATGGAGAGTTAGTGAAAAATACTCAAAAACAAGTCACAGTTTTTGAGCTTGGATAACTAGATGGTTAATGGGATATATACAGAAGTATGGAACAGAAGAAGTATAATTGTAGGATGAATGATAATATATTCTATTTAGGTATATTGAAATTGAGGCACCAAATAGTGATGTGTGGAGAAGGCTATAAGACATAAAAATCCTATACTTAGGGGAAAGTCAGGGGTGGAGATGTAATGTAAGGTGCAACAACAACTGATACACTAAGGAAAATACTAGAAAAGAAGTCCAGCTGTATCTTTGGAGATGCTTACAGTTAGAGGGGGAAAAAAATGGAAGAATTGTTAAATAGATAAGAAAATAAAATTCATGGAAGTGAAGAAAAGAGTAAGTTTGGAGGGGGGTGGAAGAATAATTGACATAGCCAAAGGCTTTAGTTTGTCATCTTCAGGGAGTATGATGGGGTTCACAGAAATGAGGTGGAGATGAGGTAAAGGACAAAAAACAAGTATTATCAGTTACCTTATACCAGGAGCCTTATGTACAGTAATCCTAACACTGGAGGTAAGTATCATATCTCATTTTTCCTATGTGTTAGGTCCAGAATTAAAACCTAGGACTTTCCATTTTGGTATCCTATTTTATGTAAATGATTAAATTATCTGTATAGAATTTTAAAGGAAACATATGGAAAGTCAAAGCACAGTACTGAAGAAAAAATACAATTGGTAAAAATAAATAGATAGCCTCTATAAACATTAATAGAAAGTAAAATTTGACATTTTCAACATCATATGTAGGTCATCAAGTGTCAACAGGAGGAGACTTCCACATTATTTATGGAGTTAATTATTAATCAAAATTGATAGTCCCAAGAGAACAGTTTTTATCCTAATAAAAAATAGTTAATTGCACTTTTGATAAAGACCCATCTCTTATTCTTGTGTTCAATATTTTTTAGTTTATTAATTCTAATTAATTCAACTCAGTTTCCTGTACTTCTTTTGTAAATTAATGAAACTCAGGATCTGGTCTTTGAAAGTTTCTAAAGGTGAAAATGATAGAATGCTAGAAGAATAACATTAGATCGTATTGTTTTAAGTAATAAAATTACATTTTAAGGGGATGCCGGGATGGCTCATCAGGTTGTGTTTGCCTTGCCACCATGGGGTCTGGGGATCGAGTCCTGGTCCTTGCCCTGGCCTGTACAGACCCATACACTTCCCAGGTTCCAACCTGCACAACCCCACATCCACCTGTGTGAAATGAAACTGTCAAAAACGGATGATATACAGTTATGGAGAGTGCTCTGCCCACCCCTCTTCTCTCTCTCTTTCTCTCTCACTCTCTGTCAAACAATAAAATGAATCTTTATAGAAAAGAAAAAGAATATTATTCTTTAAGACTGAAGGAATACAACATAGGTCATTTTAATTTTATTTGTCTTTGAATAAAAACATGTTTGGATATCTACTGTGGATCAAACATTGTGTAGGCAACTGAAGCATAAAAATAAGTAAGAAATGGTACCTACACTAAAGTGATCCAAAGTACGGAAAACAGACAGATGTTTGTAAAAGAATGTGGTTAATATTTGTCACATAAGTGCAGAGCACTCTGGGAGCACATCACCCAGATTGAGGGAATCATGGTTTTCCCAAAAACAATGACTGAGATGATTCTTGCAAAATAATTAACAGTTAGCCAAAGGAAAGTCTTGGTACAGAGACTGTTTCTAAACAGTGAGATGTATAGGGGAATTTAGATTGAGTATGAACCAAATAGGTATTCAGAACTATAGTATGGCTGAAACTCTGTAGGAAAATGGAAGAAGATAAAATCAGAAAGGTAGGTAAGATCCAGAAATAAAAATCATTGAATGCCATGCTAAAAATTTAGTATTACTGTATTCTGCAGACTCTGAGAACCACTGAAGAATGTTAAGTAGGAAATAAAACATGACCAGGTTTACATTTAAGAAGTGTAGCTAGCAAAAGAGCATGTTGATTTTAAATTGTTTTCACAAATTTAAAAATTTTGTTATGCTAGATTAAGCAAACAGTGCAATGACTTTGCCCTGAGAGTAAAACTCTTTCAAAGTAACGTATTGTGATTCCCAAATAACACACCTTGGTTATTTCCATTTTGTGCTACAATAATTCTTATTTGGTATTTTTATTAAAGAGCTGTAAAACTGATCTAAAGGGTTACATATGGAATTGTTAAAAAATTTAAATTTCCCCCATTAATTAATTCTGTGCAAAACTTGCGTGTTAATCAGTCTATACCCTCAATTGATAAGTGGCTTTATCCAAGTGTTGTTGGTTAAATAATTGTGTGTCTAAAAACAGAAACAGTACTGGCAAGAATGGCTGCTTTAACACAAATCAGTATTATGCAAGGAACTGGCACCTCTATTGCTGTGACAGCACCTGTGGATCACTGAGCACCTAGAAGCTTGATGCTATGATAAGAGGCAGGTGTACAAAAAAAAACAAACAACAAAAAAAAGGAGTTTACATATTTGCATGCAGCAGACAGGCTTGGATTGGAAATATTTAAAAAGGAGGAAGAAAGTCATATCTCAAGCTTGGGATTCAGAGCATCCCTAGGGAATCTTTTTCACTAGATTTATGAATTCAAAATTTCACCTACTTAGCTTTTGAAGAAATCTATAACCAAATAAGATCAGAATTCTTAGCTATTTAATATAAATCTATGTCCATGGATTATGGAAAATGTTCAGATGAATTACATATTTGAATTTCACGAGGATAAAATACTGACTAACATTTTCCCAATATAGAATATAATGATATATATTTAGGAAAACAAACATAAAAAGAAGTCAATATGATAGTTGAGTGTGACTCTTAGAAAATGATGTGGGTTTTTGTTTTGTTTTGTTTCTGTGTTTTACTTTGCTGTCAAAAGAAATGTAGAAATTTTCAGAAATAATTCTTTACTGCCATCCCCTTTTGGTTAATATAATTCCTAGGGAAAATGTGTGCACATAATTGAGTTAATTGTTTCTATTTGAAATCCAAGAAGATGTCTCTATCAGATGCCAAATAAGGTAGTGTTATTGATGTAATAGCTAAAAGCAGTAGAAATTTTATTAAACTAGTGAAAGAATGTATTTTAAAATTTATAATGATGGCACTGAGTGCAGTTCCACTCATTTCATTATGAACACTTAAATGCTGCTTTTAGCAAATCTGTAGATCAAAATGGGAATTGATTTAGAAGATGAAAAAAGCAAAGAAGGAGGAAGTGCCAAGATTTAAGAGGTCAAAAGAAACTGGATGTTAACATGTGAATAAAGTTCAATAAAATTAATATTATTTCCATTGTTTTTAAAACAATGTATTTTATTATTTGCACATTCACATTGAAAAGTAGAAAAAAATATAGTTTAAGAAATAGGCCTCTTCATTTTCACAATTTTCAGGATAATATTTTGTGAATAAATAGGGCATCATCATTGATTTAAGAGCTTTAGCTTGGCCAGGTACAAAACAATCGAATTAAAAAAAAAAAAAAAGATATATTTCTTTACTTTAGCTAACTTAAATGTGATGATCTCTTTTACTTACAAAGGGCAAAATATAAAAATTCTTTAATCTTTTTTAGGCGTACATTTCTGCGTTTAAATAGACATCAGTACAAAAGGGTTATTTTTTTTCTAATTTTTGTCATTTGAGAAGATGGAAAAAATCAATAACAAGAAATTCTACAAAGATGGCTTTCTACGTTACTTATGAATCCTTATTTAAAAAAAAAAATAGCTGTTGGTAGTGAGTGTTGTGTGTGTATGCCTGTGTTGAGAACTTGAGTTGAGGGGTGGGGTACAACTGCAATAATTTGTTCTTTACTTTGGGGAGTAAAGCACTGCCAGAACCCTAAAAATTTCACTGATATGATGGGTTCCTAAACCTTTGTGGGTTTTATTCCCTGTACTTTGAAGCACATGGGTGTAGCAAGGCCCCCCAGTTTACTAGCCACTTGTGGCTCATCCAATCCAGTTAACATAATGGCATCAATATAGTGGGCCAATGTGACATTCTATGGGATATCCAGAGGGTATAGATCTTTTAGGACCATGTCATGGCAGAGGGCAAGAGTTAACTTAGCCCTAGGGCACAATTCTAAATGCCTATAAATGTCTTATTTATTTGAAATAGATTTAAACTGCTTATGATTCTCTTTTCTGATAAGAATAAGAAAGAACATGCTCTTTGAATTAACATCCATATACCATGGACCCCTTTCTCTACTCTAACAAAGATAATCATATCTGGCCCAGCAGCTGCAACTTGAACTACCCCCCCGCCTTGGTGGACTTTGCAGTAGTCCACTGTCATCCTCCAGGCAGGCAGGTGGTCCAGCTCTGAAACCACACATCAGCATCTGCTTTTTAAAACGTTCCTGGCACTCACTGCCTCAACCTGGCTACCCTATGAAGCTGACCCTAAGTTAAAGATTGGCTTGCCAGATACCTGTGAAGGACACTCTTGGGAACCCATGACTATAGATGAGATAGAAAGGAAACAGGATTGGACAGAGAGAGTTTAAGCCATCATGTCTCAACATAAGCTTCTGTGGATTCCCTGGAGAGGTCTGGAGCTGGGATGGCCTTTCAAATGTATCCTGAGTTAGGGAGATGGGC
This sequence comes from Craseonycteris thonglongyai, assembly GCA_004027555.1. NCBI lineage: Eukaryota > Metazoa > Chordata > Mammalia > Chiroptera > Craseonycteridae > Craseonycteris > Craseonycteris thonglongyai. The sequence goes on from PVKE010015373.1 coordinate 25,710, forward strand.
CTTGCTGTGCTGATCAATCACTGGATGCAGGCTCACCTAGGTTTTGAGTGAGTCAGCCAGTTTTCTTTAACCAAGGCGATTCCTGCAAAAGATGGCAGTTGTGAACTATTCCCAGCAGCTGAGAGAGTAAGTCCTTCATTTGTGAGAAGTATGAGCCGCATATCAGAGCGTCCACCACAGCGAAATGACACCATATCAGGGCCATTTCAGGGTTTTTTCAGCGTTTCTAGTCTGTGCTGTTACTCAACTTTATCCTTGTACAAATATCTCATTGTTTTGATTATTGTAGCTTTATAATAGGTCTTGATATTTGGTAGTGCCTAGTACTTTTTTCCTTCAATATTAGTATTGTTGGTGTTTTTTTAAAATATGCATTTTACAATAAGCCTATCAATTATGGTTAAAAAAAAACCTGCTGTGATTTTGGTTGTGATTGTGTTGATTCTATACATACTTTGAGGGGGGGGGATGATATCTTTAACAGTACCATGCCTTCCAACACTAGGCCTTCCAATGAACATAAATGATCTTTCCATTTATTTAGTCTTTTTTAATCTCAATAAGAATGTTAGTTTCTAGTGTAGAGGCTTTGAACATCTTTTTATATTTTGCTTTTTTTCACACTTTATTTGATATTCCATATAATTTTATATTAACTTCAGATGTACAGCATAGTGGTTAGACGTTTATATAATTTAAGAAGTGATCCCCCTGATTATTCTAGTACCCACCTGTCACTATGCGTAGTTATTACCATATCATTGACTATATTCTCTATGCTTTACTTTATATCCCCATGACTATTTTTTAACTACCAATTTGCATTTCTTAATCCCTTCATCTTTTTCACCTGACACCCTAAACTCCTCCCGTCTATCACCTGGATAAATCTAGCACCCATCTAATATCATACGTACTTATTACAATATTATTTATTAACGTATATTCTTTGTGCTATACCCTATATCCCATGACTACTGTGTGACAACCAATTTGTACTTCTTAATTCCTTCCTCCATTTCACCCATCCTCAACCCTCTTCTATCTGACAATCATCAAGACAATCTCTGTATGTATTAGTTTGTTTGTTTTGTTTGTTTGTTTATTTTATTCTTTAAATTCTTCATAGAAGTAAAATCATGTTGTGTCTGTCTTTCTCTGTCTAATGTACTCCACTCAGCACAATACTATTCAGGTCCATTCATGCCTCCACAAATGGCAAGAACTCGTTCCCACATGTGGCCAACCAATATTCCACTGTATATATGTACCACCTACTCTTTATCTATTCATCTATCAACAGGCAACCAGGCTGTCTCCATATCTTGGCCATTGTAAACAATGCTGCAATGAACATATGGATTCCCATGTCTCCCTCAAAGTAGCATTTTGAGTTTCTTTCAATAAATCTCCATAAGTGGGATTACTGGGTCCTTCTTATTCTCCTGTTATCCCATTTGTTTTAAAGTCTATTCTGTCTGGTTCAAATATTGCTACCTCAGCTTTCTTTGTTTCTAATTTCATGAAATAACTTTTTCCGTTCCTCTACTTTGTTGGTGTGAGCCTTTTGCTCTGAAGTAAGTTTCTTGTAGGCAGGACATGTAAGTGTTTTCTTTTCTTATCTATTCAGCCACCCTATCTTTTGATTGGAGCCTTTATTCTATGTATATTTAAAGCAATTGTTGATAGATATGTAGCTATTGCCATTTTATTATGAACAATTTTTGTTCTTTTTTTTGTCTTTTATTTTTGTCTTAAAGGTCTCCCTCTAAGATTCTTTGTAATACTGGATTGGTGGTGATGAATTCCTTTAGCTTTTTCTTGTCTGGGAAGCTCTTTATCTGCGATTCTAAATGATAGCTTTGCTGGGTAATCTTAGGTGTAGGTCGTTGCTTTTCATCACTTTGAATAACTTGTGCCAGTCCCTTCTGGCCTGCAAAGTTTCTATTGAAAAATCAGTTAGGATTCTGAGAGCTCTCTTTTAGGTAACTAATTGCTTTTTTCTTGCTTTTAAGATTCCCTTTTGTCTTTAACCTTTGGCATTTTAATTATGATGTGTCTTGTTGTGGACCTGCTTTGATTCATCTTATTTGAGACTCTCTGCACTTCATGCACAGGCTTGTATATCTATTTTCTTTGACAAGTTAAGGGAAGTTTTTCATCATTATTTCTTCAAGTAGGTTTTCAATTCCTTGCTCTCTCTTTTCTGGTTCAATAATGATGCAAATATTTGTACCTTTGATGTTGTCCCAGAGGCCACTTAGACTGTCCTCATTTCTTTGGATTATATTTTCTTTTTGTTGTTCTGATTATTTTTCTGCTACTTTATTTTCTATAATTTCTGGTTCCATCCTGTTTCATCAAATCTACTATTGATGCCCTCTAATGTAGTCTTTCAGTTATTGTATTCTTTATTTCCAACTGGTTCTGTTTTATGCTTTCTATCTCCATTTTTATGTTTCCTCTCCTTTTTTTTAAGCTCACCATTAAAACATTGAGCGTTCTTATATCCAGTGTTTGGAACTTCATGTCTGTAGATTGCTTGTCTCTACTTTTTAAGTTCTTTTTTTTTTCTGGATCTTTATTCTGCTCTTTTATTTGGTACATGTTTCTTTGTGTCTCCATTTTGGCTGCTTCCTTGTGTTTGTTCCTATGAATTAGATAGAGCTGCCGTGCCTCCCAGTCTTAGTGGAGTGGCCTATGTAGTGGTGTCTTGTAGGACCCAGTGGTACAGTCTCCCTAGTCGACAGAGCTGGGTGCTTTAGGTATGTCCCTTGTGTGGGTTGTGTGTGCCCTCCTGTTGTAGTTGAGCCTTAGTTGCTGTTTGCATGTCAAAGAGAGGGATTTGCCTAGAAGCTAATTGGTTGTGAGGACTGGTTATGACTATAGTGGAGAAGTTGTGGTGCAAGGATAACCATACAGAGCAGGTTCCCTTTAACAGGGGCTCTGGTTTCTGCCCAGTCTGCCCTTTGGATGTGTCAACCTTGGGGGCTGCTGGGTGATGCTCCAGCTGGGTACAAAGTTGGTCCTCAGGTATGCCAGCCCTTGGGCTTCTGGATGGGCCCCACTTCAGACCAAGTTCAGCTGCAGGCTGGGGTTATCTGGTATGAGCCACAACGAAATCTACAGGTGACCACTGCTCTCATGGGGCTGGGGGTGGGGTGGGGTGGGGTGGGGTGGGGACCTACATAGGCCAATCTGCAAATTTAACCTTACTGTTGCTAGTGCTGGGTTTAGGACATGCCGAAGCAGATGCTGCTTGTTTTGGTTTTGTGAACCTTTGAGAGATTTCAGGCAAGTCCTCAGCACTACCAGAGACAGGTTGTTTAGATGAAAAAGCCACGGAAGCTGCTGAAGTTAGGCCAAAATTGGGTGGAACAGAGTCCAGGGAATCACGAGGGCAGGGCAGATAAAAGGTAATAGCCAATTTGATGTAGACTCAGATATGGCTTCTGCCTGCATCTGTATGCAGGGATGGGGAGAACTCAACAAAGAAACAAAAGCTTCCACCACCTTCTCCCCCAGGGAGAAAGCTGTCCCTCCAGCACTAGCCTTAAAGCCACACAATTCGTTCCTCCGATTAGTCCCTGGCGCCTTTTGAGTTGCTGCCCCAGAGCTGGAGCTCAGAGCAAGGAAGTCCATCAGCAAGGAAGTCCATACATGGGCCTTCTAAAGAGGAGCACCTAAGACCACAGCTGCCCTTGCTTCACTCAGCCACGGTCTTCCCTGGTTTTCATAGCCAGACATATGGGGACTTCTCTGCATGACACTGGAACCCTGAGCTGGGGAATCTAGTGTGGAATGAAACACCTCGCTCCTCTAGATGGAACCTCCACAGCCGAGATATCCTCCCAATATTTAATGGTCACACCTGGAGTGTGACCAGCCCATTCTGTGTCTCTGCCTGTCCTACTAGTCTCAGGGTGTCTTGTTTTGTATCTTATTTGTTGTAGGGCTTTGGTTAGCTAGGCTTTATGTGAGTCTCAATCATGGTTTTTTCACAGTTCAGTTATAATTGATGGGGTCCTGATAGGTGAACACAGTGTTTACCTACTTCACTATCTTGACCGGAAATCTCTGCACTCTTATGATAATTTATTTCTAGACATATGATGTTTGTTGATACTATTGTAATGGTGTTATTTTTCAGTTTCATTTTTATGTTGTTTAGTTACTGGAGTGCAAAAAAATATTAGTTAATTGAATACATCCATAACCTTGTTAAATTCACTTATTAATTTTGTTTGTAAAATTTTTATATTTTCTAGTCACATTATTATTATGTTTGTGAATAATGATGATTTAATTTTTTTCAATTAATATACTTTCTTTTTCTTGTTCTATTTACTGATTGAATTTTCAGTACAATGTTAAATGAAGTGTTGAGAGTGAATGTTCTTGTTTTATTCCTAATCTATGACTTTTATCAATAATATAGCAATAAATATAAAATTTCAATTTTGAAGAAGTCTATGAAGAGGTTCATGGTGCCATAAAAGTTGGTTATGGGAAGATTTGATCTTATTTAAAGATATTAGGAACAACTTTCATGAGTAAATAATATTTGTAAATAATTAAATGCTGTCCACTTTGGTTTTAATTATTTCTTTCATTTTTAAAAATATTCTACTCTTTCACATAGCTACTTCCCCAAGGTGAACTGTAAATGCAGTCATATTTCCATTACTATCTGAAATATCAGTATTTCAGAAGGAAAGCCCAATTCTCCTTATTGGGGTTCTACCTCTCCTAACTTAAGTGGAAAAGCTGGGTTTCTCATTCTCTTACTGCCATTGCTTCTCCCTGCCACATGGTGTCTCTGTTGACAACTAGTCTTCCAGAATCAAGTAATGGAGTCTATGGATCTCCAAAGAAAGATTCTACTTTCTGAGAATTACATGCAACAAGGATCTCCTCCACCGCTTTGATGGCATAATCCAGCCACTGGTCCTCTGCTCTCATCCATATTCAAACATTACCCAGACTCTAGGACTCCTTTTTCATTTTTATTTTTTTTTTCCAGTAACTGTCTTTGCAGTTCTGAACATTGCACAGAGCCTTCCCTTTATATCTCTCTAAACTCCAAGGCCCTCTTCTTTCCAGTTTACCCACCCACCCTTTCATAAGGATTGCCAGATTAAAATACCCTGGACTAACACCATTGAAAACACAAAAGGTGCCTATATCGCCCCTTTCTTAGACCTAGGAAGCTATTCTGTTTGCTCAGAAAGAAGGATCTATTTTCAGATCTCAAAGAAAATGTATCTTGCTAAGGATTACTGAGGTAGCTTTTTAGCACTTCCCTCACTACATCAAAGGAATGGAAAAATAAACACAAGTTTAATTGGGGGGATTATATATACAATAAAATGCTCTTTAATTACACACCTACCTTTTGTTCTAGCTCACATTTGTGTAAGGAAAGAAATAATAATTACAATCTTGTGAAAATACCTCACATATCTAATTACAACAATCAGATTGCCCCGAGGGCTTTTCTTCTTTATTATAAACAGCACAATTCTTTAAATCTTTCCTCAGGTTATTATTTTATATCCTTTTATTCATATTCCTCTTCCTTCCATGATCTTTTCCAGTTTGTCCACATCTTTTAAAAAGTATAGTGACTAAAAAGTAGCCACAATATCCTAATAAGGAACTCATGAATGCATAATATAGCAGAAAGATTGCTTCCAAATGTCCCATGAATTATTCATTTTAATAAATTCCAGAATCATAATGGCTTGGATTGAGTACCAAGAGTCCAGATTTTTCTTCTTTGTATTTTCTCTAGTTAGTCCTTTAACATCTACTGAATTTTATTCTGCTTTAAAACACAATATTTTTGTTAATGTCACTTTTTGTTCTTATTTTAACGTTTCAGAAAAAGGACAAAATTTTCAAATGCTTCTATCCCCATTTCAAACCCTTTAAATGTACTATTGATTATTTTTAATTTCTATTTATTGACTTTTAAAATAACTACTTCATATTACCCTCAATATAATAACATTTATGGAGAAAAACACAATTTAGACAATAACTAACAATATCTTTCTGATTCTGAGCAAACGTGATTGCCTTTTCTCCAACTTTAGCAATGATGCAACAATTTTGTACGAAAAAAAAATCCATATCTATTTACACTTCTTTCAAAAAAATGTTACTTCTAAAGAGAATTTTTTCTTTTAGTTTTATATGCCAAGGCAGCTAATGTATCTAGAAACAGGTAAGTCAAACAATTTCTCCATTATCTTTATAGCACTTTATTGTATGTAAGTTCATGTGTGTAAATTCAAGATTATATCATCATACTGTTTGGAAAGCAACAAAACTTATTGTACATTTTATTGAATCAAATACTGTACAGTCCATGAAATGGCAGTCTTGAAATGCCATTAGAAATCATAATGCCCTACAGTGAGAAATATGATGTTCAGGCAACTTAAGAGCTTTATTGAAGCTGGATTAAAAATCCAGTTTTTCTGGTGCAAAATCTAAGATACTTTCTTCTCCATAACACCATCTTTAAAATTTTATACTTCAATGACTTTTCATGAAATGTAGAGTTAAATATGATAATATATAGTTCTCAGTCTATGAACTTGAATCTAATTTAAGTACCAAAGGGTTGTAGCTTTACAGCAGAAATGAAGTATTTTATTAGTATTGATTAGTTTGTTGTAAATATTGTTTGTGATTGGGGCTAAATGAACTTTAATAGGTATATTTAAAAATGTTATAAATAAGCATTGTCAACTATTGTTTGATAGTTGGGCTGGGTTTTTTTTATCTCAGTTCCAAATCTATTCTTCTACAGCAACTTCCCATTAGTTTCTATGAAAAGGGAAGGCTAGAGGAAGATGAGGACACTGGAGGGGCTTCTTCTCTTTTTTTTTTTTTAAGATTTATTTTATTGTTTGAGATAAGGTGGGGGGTGGGGTGTGTGGGGGTGGCAAGCTCAGAGCAGTCTCCATATGTGTAGGTCTTTAGTTGTGACACAGTTTCTTTCCACACAGGTGGGTGTGGGGCCAGGTGGGGTGGGAACTGAACCAGGGTCCTCCTGTAGAGAAGGTGAGAACCTTAGCTGCCATCCTGGCGGTTACCAGTGCTGCCACAGTTCAGCATACGGATTTGCATGAACTGGGGTCAGGATTCAATCCCTGGACCTCATGGTGGCAAGACAAGCGCTCAACCTGCTGATCTATCCTGGCATCCTGGAAAGGGGCTTCTTTAGTACTGTTTGCTCACTGTGTCTGTCACCGTCATTCCAGCAGTGGCAGCTGATTTCAGCATTCAGCCTTTTCCACTTCTTTGTTTCTTTTTAAAGAAATCAGAGACAGTTTAGCGGTTACCAGAGGGTAAGAGGAGAGGGGGTGGTGGAGGAGGGAATGGGGGTCAAATATTTGGGATGGAAGGAGAACTGACTCTGGGTGCTGAGAACACAATGCAATACATAGATGATGTATTGTAGAACTGTACATTTGAAACATATATAATTTTACTAACTAATATCACCCCAACAAAAGTAATTAAAAAAAAAATGCAAGAAAGGTATCAGCGGCCGTCAGGCAGTGTCCTCTCCTCAGCTGTTGGCCTCAGGCTCTGATGTCCTTAATCTCCATCCTGTGCTCCTCAGCTCTAGGGTGGTAGCTGCTTCCTGTGCTTCTGCAGTTTGCTTTAGTGTTTCCCTTTACTCTTAAACCCACCAACACCTGATGGCAAATTTTCTATATTAACTCCCCCCTATTTAAAAAATTCTGACCCCTGGGAGGATTACCCCACATTAAAAGGAAGACTTGACATTTATTTTTCTTAATTATTCAGAATTTTATACTTTTAAATTTAGCATTCTCTACCATTA
>PVKE010015374.1:0-11211 GCA_004027555.1 Craseonycteris thonglongyai
GCTCAACCCGCTGAGCCGTCCCGGCTTTCCCCCCAACTTTTTCTACCAAAATATTTTTAACATCCCAGGAGAGTGAATTGCCGAAATCAGAGAGCAGAGCCTGAAATACCAGGACCAAGAACAAGAGTTCTAATTTCTACATTAAAAATTCATGTGGCAAATATTCATAGATGTAGTAGTCATAATAGGCAAAAAAAAAAAGTGGAAAAACTCAAATGTGCATCAAACGGCAATAGGTAAACAAAATGTGGTACGTAGAGACATACAATGGAATGTTACTCCGCCATCAAAAGAAGTTAAGTACCATATTTTTCCATGTATAAGGTAATTCTTTTGTCTAATATGGTTAGACCAAAATTTGGTCATCTTATATGTGAGTAACCTCTGTATTGATTTCTTAATATTGGGTTAGAAAAGTGGGGTTGTCTTATACACAAAAAATACGGTATTGTTATATGAGAACTGTCTGGAAAGTATCCAGCCACGTAACCTTCTCATTATATAGACAATGGCTGGATGTTTTCTGGGCAGCCCTCATATGCTACAACATGGATGAACACTAAGCAAAAGAAGCCAGATACAAAGGCTACATGACTCCATTTATATAAAATGTCCCAAACTGGCAAATCCACAGACAGAAAGCAGATTAATGGTTGCCTCATACAGAAGAGCTTGGGAAGAAATGGTGACTGTTAACGCATTTGGGTTTTTTTTTAGAGGAAATAAAAATGTTCTGAAATTAGATTGTGATGATAGTTGCACAACCTTGCAAATATACATAAAAAAATCATGAAATGGTACATGTTAAATGCGTAAATTATATGGCATGTGAATTATATCTCAATAGAGTTGTTAAAAATAAAAACACATTCATAAAATTTTTCATTCTGTTGTATATTTTCATCTGCCTTTGCATAACAATGTTTTTTGTCCCACTGGTTGTTATTTTCCTAGTAAAATTGTGGCTTCAGGATAATTCATTATTTTATGGCTTCACACATGTGGCCTGGGACTATCTCCCCACAGGCTTGGGTAAGTTGATGCCCTAACTTGCCAGAGGCATTCCTGATTTATGATTGCTTTCCTAAAGTCATTGTACATACTGTCCCCTTTCATTCTCCAAAGTGTCCTGGCTTGTACCATACATTATGTAATCAGCCATCACGGCTGTTATTTCCTTTACCCCCTTCATCCTGACACATACATATTCCAGTTTGGCTAGGACGGCTTTCTGTAACCAACAAATGCCACCCGTGGACCTAGAATTTAAAAATGTCAAATCGAGAATTGCACTTTTCAACTTGTAACTGATCTGAACAAGCTTGCCTGACAGTCTAGTAACTGCACATTAAGGAGCATAAATTTTAATTATTAGCTCATTAACTATGGTACTTTGAAAATTAAATTTTAGATAGATTAAAATACTTCCTTTTACTCAGAGTGGTTCCAAGATCCGTTAATCAAAATTGTTTTTAATAAATGCTAAACTTAAACACATACTATAAATTAACATATGGGAAACATAAAGCTAATATATAATTATATATTATTTATTATATTAATTATTAATATATGTAAATAAGATGCAATGTGTGGTACTATAGCTATATTTTAATTTCTCATTTAAATTTTTTTCATATGCTTTAAAGCTTGCTAGCTTTACAAAGCAGAACAAACTCTTAAAAAACTCTCACTTAAGATTTTCTTACTCAGTTTTGTTTTTGCTTCTATGACTATACTTTCTATTTTTATTCTAAGATGTGCTTCCTATTAACCAATTTTTGAATTCACTGAAGTTTTTAAGTTTTTTAAGAAACTTTATCCTTTCGCCATATTTTATATTATGCTTGTTTTAACTTTTTTTTCCCAACTAATCATTGAATTAGTATCAAAATAGAAACAGTACACCAGGATTTAATCCTCAAACAAATTTAATGCTAAGATTTGCAATATTAATGTAGCATTTGAATTACATCTCCTCTCTTCACTCCCTAGAAAATTGTAGATAAATAGCAGAGCTTTCCACAAAGGTTGCAGAGAGAGTTTTCAAACATAAGTGTTCTTTTTTGATAAACATTATTAAAAAGACTAAAGGCATTAACAAGGGCTGTGGAGAGAAGATGTGACTCTAGAAAACTTTTTCCCTCAACTATTTTGGTGGTTTTCTCACCACTTCCCAAAGGTAATAATGAAAACAATCTACTAATGCAGAACGTAGCCCCCAAGCTGCATGACCCAGTATGGAAATCTGTTATCTAGGTTAATAGACCTTAATCTGATGTTAAACAAAGGCTACGGGTTTTCTTAATATTTATATAATAAATTAAAAACAGAATCTAAATATAATTTATATAGTAGCCAATTAAAAGTAAATTTAATGAAAAATTAAGGTTGCAAGCAGTTTCTCTGCATCACCTCTGACTCATTCATTCATTCAATCCTTCACTTAACTCATAGAATTCATTCACAGCTCATTCATTGAGCACTCCCCATGTTCCTCCTCATACATGCAAAAATCTGCACAAAAACAACTCAACTGTCGCTTTCTTCTAGTACTATTCCAAAACACAGATGGAGACAGAGTAGTCATAAAAAGGAAAGCCAGAGACGATCAAATGTTACATTGGACTCCCTATACACTCTGACCTCAGGAGCCATCCAAAATGGTGTTCCTACAGATGTGTTCCGACGGTGCCAGGTACTGGTGAGCTGTGCAGACACACCTGCAAGGAAGAGATGACACTTCTTACGTGACTTCCTCATGTAAAGAGACTGTAAGTGCAGTGAACTTGCTTACACACGAATATGAACACATTCTGTTCCCTTCACGCTGCTATTGGACTTGAACTTCAGATTAATGTATTCTAAGCCGGGATTTCTGCACTGCCAAATCGAGAATGGTACTCCTACTTACTTTCTATTTCTCATAACCAATTCTGGTGAATTTGAGAATGTTTTATATGATGCTATGCACATAGTAAGTGACCTGCGAGTGTGCATATCGTTTTCCCTTTTTCCACTTTGGCTTAATTGCACGTGACTGGAAGTGTTAAATGAACTACACCTATTCAAACCAACACCATTAACAGAATCTGTTCTTTTCCTTTCCGGACATTACAAGCTCATGGGTTACAAAGCAGAGGTTTAACCACATATTTCAATCATATCATCCCATTGCTTCTAGCTGGTTAGATATATTCATAACTGATCCTGAAGAAAATCAGGAGGAACATATCTCTCCTCAAATATCATGTTTCTGCTCCTCACAGGGGCCTGAGGACCTCTGGCTGTTCAGTGCTGCCACTCTTGACCTGCTCCCAACTTGATGGGCTACACACAAATCATGGGCTCTCGTTCCCTGATTGTCCTGTTTTGAGAAGTATCTCCCAGGTGTCACATTCGTTTTAGGCTCTTGCTGTTTATCTTTTCAGGCAAATAGAACAAAGACACTCATAGAAATTTAAAATTAGATATATTTGATTCCTCTACGAGTCAGACAGCATTTGACATTTATCATAATATTCAGCCGAATGAGTATTTCCTATCCTATTCTAAATAGAATTGCTATCTATGGCTTTAAATTTCATCTTTAAAAAAGTTTATTTGACAGAAAAAAGTATCCTTATGAAATTCTTTTTCAAATTCAAAGGAGATTTTTTTTTAAGCTACTGATACATCCAGTAAGGGGTTACTATCCAAAACTTATAAAGAATTCATACAACTTAACACCAAAAAATGAACAATCCAATTAAAAATGTGCAGAAGACCTTAATAGACATTTTCCCAAAGAGGACATACAGATGGCCAACAGACACGAAAAGATACTCAACATCATTAATCATCAGAGAAATGCAAATCAAAACCACACAGAGATATCACCTTACACCTGTTTGAATGGCTATCATCAATAAATCAACAAACAACAAGGGTTGGCAAGGATGGGGAAAGGGAACCCTACTTTATTGTTGGTAGGATTGCAAATTGGTGCATCCATTATAAAAAAAGTATGGAGGTTCCTCCAGAAATTAAAAACAGAACTATGTTATGAACTGGAAATTCCACTTCTGGGTATTTATCCAAAGAAGTCTAAAATCAAATTTGAGAAGATATAAGCACCTCTATGTTCACTGTAACATTATTTATAATAGCCAAGATATGAAGCAAACAAAGTGCCTATCAACAGATGATTGGATAAAGAAGAGGTGGTACATATATACAATGGAATATTACTCAGCCATAAAAAGAATGAAATCTTACCATTTGCAACAACATGGATCGACCTAGAGGGTGTTATGCTAAGTGCAATAAGTCAGTCAGAGAAAGACAAATACCATATGATCTCACTTATATGTGGGTTCTAAAGAACAAAATAAACAAAATAGAAACAGACTCATAGATACAGAGAACAAACTGATGATAGCTAGATTGGAGGGGGCTTATGGGGCAGGATGAAAAAGGATGACGGGATTAAGAAGTACCAATTGGTATTTACAAAATAGTCATGGATATAAAGTAGAACACAGGAAATATAGTCAATAATATTGTAATAACTATGCATGGTGCCACGTGGGTATTAGACTTACCAGGGTAATCACTTTGTAAATTATATAAATGTTTAAACACTATGTTGTATACCTGAAACTAATACAAAATGGTATTGAATGTCAACTGTAATCCAAAAATTTGAAAAAGATACACACAAAAAAGGAGATTTTCTAATCTGTGTTTGAGGTTCCCCCCTTAAATATTTTCTAACAGACTATCTTAAGAAAGGGAATCAACACTTAATATTACATTTCTCCAAAATACAGCCTCTACCTCTACTCCAGGTATTCTACCGTTCAGAAAAAATTAAATTGAAATCTAAACATTTTATCTTCTCGTTTTCTATGAAGGCAGAAGTGATTAAACTTTCATTTTTCAATAGTATTAGCATATTGTAATTCATTTATATAAGTGGAAAATATAAATAGATTTGAAAAGCAATTTAATTTAAAATTGATTCTAAAATTACTAAAATTTATTCTGAGCATTTCCAGTTATTTCTGACAACATTTAGAATTGTATTTGTACCTTGGACATTTTTGTTTGAATTTTATAAGGATTGTTTATAAATTAAAATGTCATTTAACACAATGTAAAGAACAAGGGGGGAAAAGAAAAAACAACCAAGTAAAAAAATCAAGTTTTGCTCCTGGTAGAAAAGTGACATTTTAGACTAGTCATGTAATATATTTTTTTCCTTCTTTCTGGATAGGAAGAATAGATGATGTCACTAGAACTTGCATTTTTCAGCAAGTAGTCATGTCTCGGTGTTTAAATTTATAGACATGGATGGCAGGAAAGACTCTTACCTCCACAGTCCATAGGAAGTACTTATGGAAATACTAAACGGGTTTTTTGAAGGTATGGCATGCGATCCGAGGTAGACCATTCAGACTCCTTTACTTGGAAATGGGAATCTTGAGTGGAGACACTCAAAGAAGGATGTAACTAGAGCCAAGTCAACCAATGGCAGAGCTCTAAGGATCCAAATAATACCACTCCTGAGGTCTAGGCACATCATAGCACTGTTGTTAGGAAGTCGGATGGCAAAGCTTCAACTGTGATTTTGTAAGCCAGTCAGTGTTGTTTTCTGATCTTGCCTAAGTTGGTCAGTTTCTGTTGCTTACAACCAAGGAACCCTGGCTAATCCAAGACCCTGATGATTTTACATATAAAGGAGAAAATTAACAAGGGTACCATATTTTCCGGCGTATAAGATGACTTTTGAAATGAAAAAAAGTCAACCGAAAATCGGGGGTCGTCTTATACACCGAGTATATCCCGAAAAATGTCTCGATATGCTGCTAAACGAATTTTCCAACTCGATCCCGCACCAATCACTGCAAGGCTGCTCGGACTGCCTCTCTACGTACCGTAACAATGAATAATGAGTTTATAAAGCCTGAGTCATTAGCTTTTTATAGTAATATGAACTTATATTACATTTACATGTTAATATTAACATCAGATTAAGAATTTCCTAAGATGGGAATGCCGGGATAGCTCAGTGGTTGAGCGCTTGCCTCACAATTGCAAGGTCCAGGGTTCGATCCCAGCCCAGCCCTGTGCAAACCCATATGCTGAACTGCAGCTCAACTGGTAACTGCTGAGATGGCTGAACTGCAAAGGTTCTCGCCTCCCATGCAGGAAGCCCTGGTTTGGTTCTCACCCCACACGGCCTTACATCCACCTGTGTGGAATGAAACCATGTTACATCATTAGTTAATGATGTACAACTATGGAGACTGCTCTGGGACCTCCCCACTTCTCTCTCTTTCTCACCTTCGCTCAAACAATAAAATAAAACTTAAAAAAAAAAAAAAAGAATTTTCTAAGACAAACCTTTGGCCTCCAAATGCTTTAACCACACATCCCAAACAATAAAAACCTTTTGAGCAAGGATACTATTCTATAGATACAGAGCATTCTCAAAATATTTACTAGTATATTAATATATACATTATAAAACATACATAAAGATAATTTTAAAGGATGAGTTTAAAATAATAACTATAGTGGAGGAATGAATATATCTTTCTGCACTTCAGTGATGTCTTACAAACACGCTGGTATTGACTGATACCCCTTCAAAGACCACTGGTTTAAGAAATGCTGGGTAATGCATTGTAATGCTCTGGATTCTTATATATCTTTTAGGGTCTGTTGTGATCCTACAGAAAGAAAGTTTTACACCTGGTTCCTGCAAACTGTATGGAAACAGAAAATTCAGCCCAGAATGTGAAGAATGAAAAACAAAGTCTCAAAATAAGTGAAAAAGAAAAAAATGCAATTACTTAGAATAAGAAACTCATAAGTATGAGAAATCTGGCTGGTTATCACATTAAAAACAGCGCACAGACCCAACTATGAAAATTATAGAGAAAGCCATTTACCAATTTTCATGTTTATTGACTGCGTCTGCAATGCTTGTTAAACCTGAGGATCATTTTTACCAAGACAACAGATAACTTCAGAGCTTGAAGGCAACTTAGTGGTCATAAAGTCTAACGTGTTCATTTTCAAGTGAGTAAACTCCTACTGGAGAGAAAAATGAGTTTCCTGAAGACAAGTGACATTTTTACTTACTATAAATTCTTGCAAGAAAAGTAGCTAAGAAGGTAGAAAAAATAACACATCCTATTCAAAAGGATTGACACCAATGACTTTAAAAGGTGACAAGAATCAAAATTATGAGGAAGGAGCCCTAAGAAGTAAAGAATATTAGGAAAATCATCTTGTCCAGAGACGAACTAATGGAATAACTCACCAAAGTAAACAGTTACATAAACATCTCAAGGGAGAAGACACCAAGGGGTGGAAAATTCCAGGCAGAAAGCTGGAAGAGTGAGAGGATACTGAAAGAAAACAAGAGGCCAAGAAGAAATCAGGGCTCTAGAAGAGAGGGCAATAATCCATTGCAAGCCAAAGCCAAAAGAACATTAAGGAGGTTTATTTATGTTAATGATTCTCCAGCCCTGTGCTCTGATTACACTGATGGGAATTTTCATGCTATTTTAGGCCCTTCCAACAAAGCTTCCTGGACTGCTGATGGTTGTTCAGCAATTCTGTTCCCTATTGCATAAGTACTATATCTAGGAAAACAAACAAACAAACAAACAAAACCTGTACAGGTTTAATACCTCACCTCTAGTCATGAGATCTCTTTAGATCAATGGTGTCCAACCTTTTGGCTTCCCTGGGCCACAATGGAAGAATTGTCTTGGGCCATCCATAAAATACACAAACACTAACGATAGTTGATGAGCTTTAACAAAAAAGGTTGCAAAAAAAGAAATCTCATACTGTTTTAAGAATTTGTGTTGGGCCTCATTCAAAGCCATCCTGGGCCACAGGTTGGACATGCTTGTCTTAAAGTCTTAGGGAGTCAGAAGAAATATCATATATGTGGTTTCCACCGTGGTTCCAACAGACCAGACTATTTCAGAGAACTGGATTTGCTATAACCATGTAGCAAAACCTCAAGAAGCCAGAGAAAAGAACATGGGTTTTTGTTGTTGTTAAAAACACTACAGGAATTGAGAACTGAAATAATAATATTATTTTTTTTCCACAAAAAGGGGCCATACAATTCATTACACCATTTACTATCCTCATTTTGCTAATGAGGTTAAGACAGTGGGATGAATCACTTTATGTATCAACTTGACTGGGCCACAGAGCTCAAACATTTGGTCAAACATTACTCTGGATGTTTCTGTGAAGCTGTTACTTTGAATGAGGTTAACACTTAAATCAGTGGACTTTTGAGTAAAGCAGATTATCTTCCACAATGTAGGTGGGTTTCATTCAACAAGTGAAAGGCCTGGACAGAACAGAGACTGAGCTCCACAGGACAAGGAGTTTGGCCAGCAGACTGCCTTTGGACTCACATTACAACTCTGTCTGTGGGCCTTCAGCCTGCTTGCCTACCATCAGATTTTGGAGATGCCAAGCCTCCACAGTTACATGAGCGATTTCCTTAAAATGAGCCCCCCTCTGTCTTTTTATCTATACTATATCATCTATGTCATCTGTATCTATCTATCTATCTATCTATCTATCTATCTATCTATCTATCTATCTATCTATCTACCTACCTATCTATCATCTATCTCTATCAATCTATCGATCTATCTGTCTGTCTGTCTATCTATCAATCAATAAATCAATCAATCATCTATCATCTCATTCTCATCATCATCTACCTATATCTATGAGGGCTGTCCAGAAAGCATCCAACCACGTAACAAAAAATAGAGGCATTTATTGAAGAAGATACAAGAAATACTGTACATAGGACAATGATGCCTCAGTCCCCTTCAAAGTAGGCACGTTGAGACTTCACACAGTCCTCCCAGCGACTCTTCCACTGTTCAAAACACTCTGCAAAACCTTTTGTTGGCATCACCATCAGCTGCCTCGTTGTACTGTTAAATACGCCGGCTACCCAGTACACGCTTTCACTCAACAGCGGCCAGCACCCCCACTGACCAGCACAGTGAAATTGCATGGTTCACGCAGGCACATTCCAGTCCGCTCTTCCCAGCTGCCAGGTGACATCGAAGATGCACAAACTGTTCTCGTCACATTGACAATGGCTGGATTTTTTCCAGGTTGCCCTTGTACATGGCTGGATACTTTCAGACAGCACACACACACACATACACAAGTCCATACATACATGCACATCCTGTTGGTTCTGTCTCTCTGGAGAACCTTGAGTAATACAGATTTGGGTACTGAGAATTGTTCTTGAGGAACTCAACACCCCAGGCTGAGCCACCATTCCTACCAGCCCTCCAGCCCAGGCTTGCTCACCCCACCTAAAGGTTTTCCTCTTTTTTTTTTTTTTCTGAATTATTCAGGAAGAGAGGAAGGCATGAAGGGAACCTCACTGTTTTTAAATTCAGGTGTAACTGCCTCACTGGATGCCAAAAGTGGCTCTTAATAAATAACTCACAATTTCTCTTTGACCTACATTACTCATTGGGGAATTGTTCTAAAATTGGGCATGTGGCTAATAAGAGATTTAAAGCCATAAAATATACTGTCATAAGAATGATGTCTAAATAAATCATAAGAAGTGCATTCTGTATATTTAAATGTTAACTATCCTATTAGAAATGAAGTTCCCCAGAGAGAACTGAGAACTGCCCTTCAAATTGAGTCTCTTTTGCTCTCTAATCCAAATAGAGACTGCATTTTCAGATATTAGTTGACTTGCCTAAAGGGTTTTATCTCCTGGGAGGTCATATTATTTATTGACTGATTGTATGCCAATGACTGCTAGTGTATTTCATTAATAATGTTTATAAGTTCATCTGTCTTTTTTTACTCTCTGAGCTATCTGATCATTTTCTGTAAAAACATATCCCACTTAGCAAAAAACAAACAAGCAGATTTTCTTAACTAGTATTACTTTAAGTGACTTTCTCAAGGTCACAAAATTGAATAAAAAACACTGCCTCTTGTTCATTTATTCATTCATTGATTTGAGCACTTTTAATGGTCTGCACTATGCAAAGAGAGCGACCAGACACAGCTATCATCATGGAGTTTATAGCTTAGCAGAGACGGTACTCAAATTAAACACGTGATTACAATCAAGGGTGACAACTGGTTTGCTAAAGCCTTGACTCTTAGTCATAGCCTTCTCTGAAATTTTGATTTAACCATAATATGAGGACATTGATTTTCAGCTTGATTCTGTACTTTGTGGCTTACCATATCTTGCTCCTTCGGCCCTTGAGAAATTTCACTCTCATATACTTCTATTCTCAGATTTTATTTACTTAAAAAATTTTTTTCTACTTATTTATTTATCTATTTAGTTTTTTTGACAGAGAGAGAGAGAGACAGAGACAGAGACAGAGACAGAGAGATACAGAGAGAATGGGGAGGGCCCAGAGCAGTCTCCATAGTCTACAGCATCAGTCTTTCACATAGTTTCACTCCACAGGTGGGCACAGGGCTGTGCAGGGCAGAAACTAGGCTGGGAGCCCTCCACATAGTCCCCCAGCAAGAATTGAACTGGGGGCACACCCCAGTTCAGCATATGGGTCCACATGGGCCTGTGCCGGGATTCAATCCTTGGTCCCCAGGGCTGAAAAACGAGTGCTTAACCCGCTGAGCCACCCCAGCTTCTCCTATCCTCAGATTTTAGTTTACATGAAAACTCTCAAATCATTTTAGGTGAACTGAATCCATGTCCTCTTACCATGGAAAATGAAAGTACACACATTATCTTACATGCAAAAAATAGCATGTTATTATCAGACACTAGGAACACATTGAATAGGCTGAACACAATTTAATTGTTGTTGAAAGGTAAGTCTCTAAGTCCATTAATCTAAAACCAAACCTCTTATTTTGTCAATTGTCTAACTTATGACTACTTTCAGGAGATATCATGTAAAAAGTCACCTTATTTATTATCTAGATGCACATTTGCAATTGAGATTACTTTGGAGGGCATCTCAGGAAGCTGCATTTCTCAAAGCTACTGGCTAACCAAGTTTTCCTTTCATGACTGAGAAGATGTTTACTTGTTTGGACATCTTTCATCTAGGCAATATGTATGCTGTAGCCATTTTTTTAGAACACGAGAATCAATAATAAGATTGCCGGTTAAATAGTAAATTCTCCTTTTGAGTCTGTTAAGAGTGG
>PVKE010015374.1:11311-33658 GCA_004027555.1 Craseonycteris thonglongyai
AAAAAAAAAAAAAAAAAAAAAAAGAGTGGAACCAAAATTATTTTCTGAGGAGAGTCAGGGCCCCCGCCTATGGAACAATGAAAAACATTTTGTTGTTGTTTTTGAATTTCAGGCACAAATTCTTACCAGTATCCTAACCCAGCCAGATTATTCAAACCCACAGCTTTGAACTCCAGGAGCAACACAAACTACTGTGTCCCAGTTATCAGTCAGGAATTCACTGCAAAATTCACACATACTCAGTAGTTTTCAAAAGCTCAGGGCAAAAGAGAAGGCACACCTATGGGTTTTGAAGGATATGCTATTTATTGATCCATTACTCTCCAGATACTCTGAAATTCATTCCTGGTCTAAGTCAGATCTCTAGAGAGCTATGTACTTGGACATTAAAACAAATAATTTCTAAAGTTAATCCATGACCTTCCCTAAGCTTTGGTTTCCAAAGCTAAGTGAAGGAAGAGTCATTCATTCAATAATCACTTATTGAGTTACTAATACCCAAAGCATTAAGTTGACAAAATAGAGACATAGTCCCACTGTTCAACGATCCCATCTATCTTTCTAAGTAACTTTTTCTATCTATAAAGACCAAAGCGATAATAATTCCCTGTGACGCACACAAAAATGGAGAAACACGCAAGGCACAGATGTACAAAAAAGAACACCTTAGCCAGAGTACAGGGGAAGAATGACTGGATGACACTGAAACGTCCTAGAATGGCATTGCCCAGCTCACAGGATTAGGGCTTTAGTAGGGATCAAATGAGAGGGTGTGTGGGAGAACAGGGTCACAACTGGTAAATAACGGTCCATGAAGAACAGAAGTACGACCAGCTAGGATGCCCTTGGCTGTGACATAGAAACTTCTTATGGGAATTTGTTATCTGACATGCAAAAGGTCCAGAGATAGGGCAGGCACCAACATGGATTGATTCAGTGGCTTGAACCCTCATTCTGTGTGTCCCCAGCTCTGCTATGCTCAGGGTGGGCTTTCCGCTTGGGATGGGCCACCTCAGGACAGAACAAGGTGGTTGTAGCAGGTTCAGGCACCGCAATATAACCTAGAGGGTCCTGAGAAAGAGAGGCCATCTTTCTGGGTGCCTCCTTCTTAAGGGGGACAAAATTTTTTCAGAGACTTTTAAAGATTTCCCTTCAGATGTAAAAATCCTGGATTTGGGCGCAAGCCCATTTGCAAAGAAGTCTCTAATAAGAGCTGTGGAATTTTAGGCTTGGGGTGATTATTTGGAGTGCAGTCAATTTTAGAGAATGAGGCACACATACTGCTACAGTGTTGTCATGGGCACAAACTTTAAAGAAGTCACTCTTTCTTTTGGGAATCTCTCATTTGCCAGATTAAAAAAAAATCTCTACACTTTCTAACCTCAAGGAGATATTGTTTTTTCTCTATTTTCAATGCCTAGAAAGAAAGGGTGATGGAAAATGATCAAGCCATATCCTACTACTCATTTTGCATTTCAAATGCATGCACTTCAAACAAAACGTACCAAAATCTACGAGTTTAACTCCGCCTTCAGTGGTCAACAAAATGTTATTTCCTTTTACATCACGATGGATAGTTTTGTTGTTATGCAAATGGCGAAGTCCCTAGAAGGTGGGAAATATATAATGACTTTTAAAGAAAGCATCAAACAAAGAAACATGTTTCAGCTGGATACATTTGTGCAATATCAATAGAAAACACTTGTTTAAAAAAACATGGACATTATACAATCTCAGAAATACACTTAGGAGATCAAAGTTAAGGGTTCTTTTGATACAAGGAAGGTAGATTTCTAATGGAAGAAAGGAATTAGATATGTTAAACAGTTTGAACTTTGCATATACTCTTGCATCAATAAATACTAATGTAGTGATATTTTTCTACATTTTTGATCTACATTTTAAAACTAGAACTGTCTCATAATTAACGCACAATTAAAATTGCCTTACCATTAGTGCTTCATGCAAAATATAGGCAATTATGGGCTCATTCATTCTTTTACCCCTTTTCAGAAATCCTTTCACAAGATCTGTCACTGATCCTCCATTGCACAGCTATAAAAGAATATTTCAAGATTGATATTAAAATGAATAGAATATTTTAAGCACTTGCTATATAAAGTTTCCCCAAAACATTAAAAAATAAATTGTTCCATTATTTTTTGTTTCAAATGAGCATTCCCATCATTAATCTGTTTTCATAAATGAAATGAACATATAAACTTGTACTTGTGCACAATTATTTATTGGAACACAGCTACCATATGAATTAATTTTTAGGAGAGAATTCAGAAAAGCACTGGGCTTGATCTTTAAATTCAAGGATAAGAATCATGATTCCACAATCCAGGCCCAAATTTGAGAATCTAGGGTTTAAAAGCATTATTGATTTCTGACAGTGTAATTAATAATGCCATAGATCCTATGATTTCAATCCTTAGCTATATATTATTTTATGTGTACATTAATTTTTTTATTTTTTTAAAGATTTATTTTTATTGTTTTTCACAGAGAGAGATAGACACACACAGAGAGACAGACAGAGACAGAGAGAAGGGGGAGGGGCCAGAGCAGTTTCCATAGTTGCACATCATTGGTTTTTCCACATAGTTTCATTCCACAGGTGGGCGCGGGGCTGCACAGGGCAGGAACTGGGCCCCGGTGAGAACTGAACTGGGGTCACTCCCAGTTCAGCATATGGGGCCACATGGGCCGGGGCCGGGATTCAATCCTCGGTCCCTGGGGCTGCAAAGTGAGTGCTTAACCCACTGAGCCATCCCGGCTTCCCTGTGTACATTAATTTAAAAACATGCCTCCTTTCTGGAAAAATCTCAAAGTGGATTAAAGTAAGTATTAAAATAAACATTTTATAAAACTTTTAAATGTTATGTTTTTTAGGCTCTTTAAACCTCTTCCCTCTTTAACCCCCCAAAGTAGGAATCTATATGGAAAAGCAAGAGGGAGAAACATGGTAGAGGAATTTTTCATTTCCAGGTTCTCCAAAGTTAGGTAACATAGAATCCCACAGAAAACTCTCAAAGGGGCTGCATATTTGCAGAGCATAGAAATACTGACATGAGCTATTGGAGATCAGAAGGCAAATGGCCCTAGACCCAAGAAAGCTTTGCCCTCATGAGCACTGGATCCCCTAATGTCCACCCATTAGCCTTTCCTTTCAGCCTGCCTCTCTTTTGGGGTCCTGGTCCCCACTCTCCTTACCCTGATCCCTTGGATCTCCTTTCCCACCCACCTTCAGTACCCACCAGAGCTCCTGGGAACTAAAAACGCTGGAATGTCCCTGACTCTACAAACCTAAATACAGGCAGGGAAACAACGTGAGAGGAAGTATATTCCTAGCATCTAAGTTGAAAATACTGAACACATTTTCCCACAAAGTTGTTGTTAGCATGGTAATTAGGTTTTAGTGCACACCTGAAACACTTCCAGGGCATTATAGATTAGATAATAACAGCTGAGGTGTGTTGAGCATGGACTTTGTGTGAGGTGCATTTCCAATCTATTTATTAGATTGTATTATCTCTATACCTTACCATTCTCTTTGAAGGAGGGATTGTTAGCACGTCCATATGAAAGATTGGGTAACTGAGTCACAAAATGGTAAAGTAACTTGCAAAAGATCACACAATGGTGGCAGAGCTAGGATAGCCATAATACTTCGATCCCCAACACAGTAATACTTTATGATCACACTGAACCATGATATTGCATGATCATGCTTAATAAGCGACTGGTCCATCTAACTCAAACCATCATGTAAAATATTGTTTCCATAAGAGAATATTTTAAAATATAAATATGAACTTACAAATGAACATTAAGATCAAACTCGTCCAATCTGAGACCCACGGGCTACACACAGCCCAGGATGGTTTTGAAGGTGGCTCAACACAAATTTGTCAACTTTCTTAAAATATTATGAGATTTCTTTGTGATTTTTTTTAGCTTATCAGCTATCGATAATATTAGTGTGTTTTATGCGTGGCCCAAGACAATTCTTCCAATGTGGCCCAGGGAAGCTGAATGGTTGGACACCTCTGATTTAGATACGACCCCACTTATAACTGGTGTGCTTTCTCCACTCAAAGATATCTCCTTTCAGTTCATACAGGAACATCCCCAAACCTGCATTTTCTTCTGTGTCAAGAATGAGGACACCTTTAACTGCATAAACAGAAGAGTGTTCTTCCCTGGCAACAGAAAGCAGTGTCGGTAAGCTTCTACTGTGGCCCAGCACAATCAATTCACCGAGTTATTCAAAACCGGCTAAGAATAAA
This sequence comes from Craseonycteris thonglongyai, assembly GCA_004027555.1. NCBI lineage: Eukaryota > Metazoa > Chordata > Mammalia > Chiroptera > Craseonycteridae > Craseonycteris > Craseonycteris thonglongyai. The sequence continues at coordinate 15,607 of PVKE010015374.1, forward strand.
TTAGAGTCCTTCAAGTTGGAAGGCACTTGTTTTAAAAGAAACAAGATTTAGGACCAGATTTAAAATTTCTAAAAATCACTATAGGGAGACTAAATGTCTTTTTCTATTTCCCCCAACTATGGCCTTTCTTTGGCTGCATCTTCTGTGGTTGATGACTATGTTAATGCAGGAGTAAACAGCTAGAATGTCACAGAAAGACTGGTAACATGATGTTGGAAGGGAAAAAAGAAAAGGTTTTAATGACAGGATAGAATCTGCCATCATATGTTGACAATAGTTTCCTCCAAGTTGTTCTGGTGTGTTCACTTTGGTTGTGGTGTCTTCTATAAGAAAATAGTGTACTTTGTGGAGGAGAGAGGAGAATTCAAATATATCAGCTTTTTTCTTAATGTTCACTGTTATTTCTTTTTGGGTCATGCTTAGAAAGCTTTTTTCTAAACTAAGATAATTAAAATGTTTTTTCATGATTTTATTATTTGATATATTTTTGATCTTTAACTCATTTACAGTTTTTTACCTGAATAATTAATTTTGTTCCAAATAGATAATCTGCTACCATCTGAGATGTCAACATTGATATATAATATATTAAGTCCCAGTGAATATCTGGGCCTTTCTACAGGTTATTCAGTTCCTCTGATCCATCTATTCTTGTCAACTATCAGATTGTTTGAAATACTATAGCTTCAGAGTTGGTTTATTAGGTAAAAGAAGCTATTTCTCATTACCTTCCCCAAATGTCTAAGCTCCTATTGCACACATAGTGTCCTAATAAAATAATAAAATAATAAAATTCAGAATCAGCTCCTCAAAGGATAGAGCTATAAACAATCTGAATAATATAATAAATAAATTGATTTAGTAATGCAATTATTTCCAAAAAATATTTGAAGAAAGTGACCATTTATTGATTGGAGGTCTTTTAACATTATGGAATGAACCTAATAATATTAATGACCAAAAGTGAAAAAGAAATCTTTCAAAGTGGGGAGGATTTTAAACTACCCCTCCCCCCAATTCTCAAATAATAGGTCAAAAATAAAAATCAAAACCCCAGTTTCTTAATATTTAGGGAATATTAAGAATACAATGCAAGAGCTTCATATATAAATGTGGTGCTGGCCAAAACATGGGATGTTCCTTTTCATCACATAAAGGGCTCAAAAGGGCCCCATGGAAGGTGCTAGTAGATAGAGTATTATTCAGGTTACTCTGTACTTGGAAAAGGATGCAGCACATCTGGGGGGAGAGAGAATGAGACAATAGCGATGGGAAAAGAATGTTTCCAAGGAGCTAGTATTTCTAAAGCAGTAGTACCTGAATGGGGAAAGGATCCAATAAAGATCCATCCAATGCAGAAATGAACAAGCAAAGGAATGGATTTATGAAAGTTGGTGTTTGGCAAGTAATGGAGGAAGATCTATGTAAGCACAACCTGAATAGTGGAGGGATGTGCAGAAGCAGCCCAAAGCACTAGCTGCTGTGGCTACAGCAGGACAGAGAGTGTCTGCTTTCCTCCTTTATTTGCTGTCAGCTTTCAGTGATGGCTTATGAAGAACGCTGAAGTGGCTTTCAGTAGAGAAGCAACTAGATTGGGTAAGGTCATCAGAGCAGATTTTGCTCTGGAAAATACGATTTTCTTTTTCTCCCCCTTTTTAACATGTATTGGTTGGTCTGCTTGACTGTGGTTGGGTCTGCTATTAGGGGACACTGTTGAGTAAGGCTTCATGTGGAACTTGTCTGTGAGGAATCAAAGATGTGACCAATTCCCTCTTCTTGGACCCTACCCAATTCCTGTACCCATTCCCTGCAGAGAATAGCAATGTTTACTTCTCTGGCTGCTGTCTAAGTGAAAAAAATAGTTTATCTTTCAGAATAGAAAGGATTTTCTGAATAAAATTTCCCAAAAAGTTAGGTTAAAATGAGAAAGAAATGGGGGAGAGGGCAAACACAGCAAATAAGTATTAAAGAGACCCATGGTACCAAATGTCAATGAGCCACAAAATAATCTGTGGTCGACCTCGTCCGAAAGATGCTCAAAATAAGATCACACCCATTCTAAATCCTCACTCAGAATTAGTGTTATTTCAAATATGCTCTTGATGAAATTTGCTTTTTGCTCAACTAGCATGACGTGCCTTTCCTCTATAAAGAAAAAATTAAAAAAAGGGTTTTTAACTGAAGTATTTTTGTTTTTAAATGAACCAAAGGATGAAAATACATAAACAAGATGCAAATGTTCTTGAATTACAATAAATCATAAAAAATGAAAATGACCTTGTGTTTCTCTTGAAAAAGAATTTCATCCATGGGAATGAATCATGTCTTTTTCACCCTATGCAATTCTTCAATCATCAAGACAGACTAAAAGGAGGATTTATCATAAGGGAATGAAAAACCCTTAAGTGTAGGTTTGCAACATAATGGTATGACAGGCCCTTAATGATCTTTAATCAGACAAGATTGAAGTATAATCTTATTAAACCAGAGCTATACTAATTAAATAACAGAGCAGCACTGAAAATGAACTCTCTACTCAGGCTATAGTCAAACATTAAAAACAACAACAACCACAACAAACTAAATCAAAAGGGGATGATATTCTATGAGCAGATACTAACTCCCAAAGATAGCCTTTATAATTTTTCTAAATGTATTCTGCCTTTACCATGTTAGGAGATGAAATACATTCTGAGGTAAACAAAACTGAGAGAGTTCATTGCTACCACATCCACCTTATAAAAAATACTAAAGGAAGTTCTTCAGGATGGAAGCAAGTGATCACAGACGTGCTTTGAATCCAAATGAGAAAACAAAGAGCACCAGTAAAAGTAATTATTTGATTATAAGATAATATAAATGCATATGTTTATTAACTGATTTAAAAAGCAATTGTAGGAAACAATATATACATCACACTGTTGGGCCTACAGTGCAACAGATTCTCCATTAACCGGAACTGAAGTAACCAGTACAATTTCAAACAACCAGCAAATCTGCACAGGTTGCTTAACTTCTGGTTAATGGAGAGTCTACTCACAGTGATCCAGCATCTACCAATTTCCATGGGTGTTGGTTCATTGAGAGTCTACCACATACAGAAATGCAAAACATTTGACCATAATAGCAGCGATGAAGTGGAGCAAACCTGTACAGAAGAAATGATATCACATGGTGACTCAAAGTCAGAGGAACAAGTGAAAACAAATAGAACTGTTAAGTAAGAAAGTTAATATCACAAACTCAATAATTATATACTTGCTCTCCTTCTCTAAGCTTTGTAAAAATACATAAAATTATATAGTTATTATAAATCTGTATTATAGCAATGATTCAGCTAATATGTACAACAACAAAGCACAAAAGGAGAAAGATGAAAATAATATTTCTGTATCTTTCTGGAAGAAGTTAATATAAATATTGGATAGAATTCACCAGTGAAGCCACTGGGCCTGGTATTTTCTTTGAATGTTTTTAATTATAAATTAAGTTCCTTTTATTAATATAAAGCTATTTCTGTTTTCTATTTCCTTTCATGTCAGTTTTACAGTTTCTGTCTTTCAAGAAAGACATAAGACAATAAATTGTCAAAGTCATTAGTATGGTTGTTCATAATTTTACTATCATATGAACAGCTATAGATTTAACAATTATTTTTCCTTATTTGATCCACAATATTAGTAATTTGTATTTTATCATATTTTCTAGATCTATAGAGATTTATCAAGTTTATTACTGAATTTTTCAAAAAGCCAACTTTGCTTTCATTTTCTCTATTGTTTTTATTCATTTTCTCTTTACTTGATTTCTACTACTATATCTATTATTTTTTTCAACTTACATTGGGTTTAATTTGTTTTGATTTTACTGGCATCTTAAAGCAAGACATTATAGTGATTTGATATTTTTATACCTTACAATGTGATCACCCCACTAATTCTAGTAATTATCTGTCATTGTGCAAACTTGTCACAATAATATTGACTATATTCCCCTTTACCTTTTCCCCCCATCCCCATACCCCTGTCCCTTTGGTCTGTTTTTATGAGTCTGTTTTGTTTTGTTCATTCAGTTGTTTTGTTTTGCTTTGTTTTAGATTCCACATACAGTATTTGTCTTTCTCTGTCTGACTTATTTCACTTAGCATAACACCTTCTAGGTCCATCCCTGTTGACACAAATGGCAAGATTTCATTCTTTTTTATTGCTGCATAATATTCCAGTGTGTGTGTGTGTGTGCGTGCGTGCGTGCGTGTGCGCACGTGATATCTTCTTTACCCATTCATCTATCAATGGACACCTAGGTTGCTTCCATATCTTGGCTATTGGAAATAATGCTACAATGAATATAGGGGTGCATATATCTTTTCAAATTAGTGTTTTCATTTTTTTTCAAATAACTCCCCAGAGGTGGAACTGCTGGGTCATATGGTAGACCTAACTGTGGTTTTCCAAGGAATTTCTGTGGTTTTCCACAGTGGCTGCACCAATTTGCAGTCCCGCCAGCAGTGCACAAGGGTTCCCTTTTCTCCATATCCTTGTCAACACTTGTTGGTTTAGTTTTAAATGACCTTTCTCTACTGTTAAACTGTGACCTCCAGGACAGCAGAGGTTGTCTCGTTCTCTACTGAAGGCTCCAAACCTACCAAAATGCCTGGGCATATTGTATAGGGTATATTTATGGAATTCCTAAATAATAACTGGGCGGATAAACTTAAGCTGTGTACACTTACATTTGCACACACATACAAAATGACAGAGGTCATCTTTTGACATAGTATGTAAGGTACTTCTTCAAAGTGCGACATTTTTTACTTGGTAATTTCAACAAAATATATTAATGTACCAAATTTTGCATTCCAATAAAATACTGAGAAGATATTAATGAGAACGGGCACCATTGTCTAATAGATGTTTCCTAACGTGTAGTTTTGTAATGGGTAACATTTTCACATTATTTTTCTAATGTGTAAACTAGAAGCAGTACTTTTAAGGTATTATTGACACATAATTGGCTCACTTAAGTATGCAATCTGATGCATTTTGGTGATTGTATACAGTCATGTAACGAGTAAATCAATATATAAGACAATTCCCTTACCCTAAAATGTTTCAAAATTCATGAACACCATCAAACATTGGTAATGTCAGCAATAAGGAATCTATTATAAAAAAATAGACCTAATCTATGATTCAAAAAAGAAAGGACCTTATCAGAAATATTTTAATATGTATGGTAAGGACATACTGATTTATCAAATGGCAAAACATCTCAGGTCACCTCACATTTCCCCCTGCAGTAACACCATAAACTTGCACTTATTCATAGAGCAGACACATTTGCAAGCACTGAATTACTATTAGGAAAGAAAGACACACAAGTCTTATGTATATTACTTACGTATTTCCTGAGTTAGAAGAGGATAAAGAAATGTATTTAGATTGTTTTTCCATCTAGCCCTTTAAGTAAAGAAATACAATGAAGCAACTACAGGTAATTAGCTGTCTGTTCTGTTGCAAGTATAATACACCAAATAGCAGCCTATTATAGGAGAGCTGGGAACGTTCCAGCCCTAAGCACATGAAAGGCTTCATGCTGTCAGTCAACTTCTCCACTGCAATTGTGCACAGCTAACGAAAGGAAGCAACAATGCTGAGCGATTAGAGCAACTCAGAAGCCCAGCCTCCCACCCTCACTGTACTTAGCCTGACACCTCCCACATACACAAGCCTGCAGTAGCTTCGTGTCCCCTTCTGTGTGCATGTTATCTCCAGGGCAGTAATATTAAAGGGCTAATAGCTCAACAAATAGAAGCCACCAGTTCATTTTTCATCACCCTGTTTCCTTTCGAATGGCAGGATTACTAGATGTAAGTATAAAAACAACGACTAATAATGTATGACATCTTAAAGTAGTATTTGTCTATGAAAACCACTTCGATGACTTCCAATGTGTATTGGAGAGGCTTTATGACTACTGAACTTTTGTGCTTCCAAATACTATCTGTAATTTCCAGTCTTTGATCTCTTGAAAGGGGTATAATTTCAAAGGGAAAAACTGCTATAATTGGAAAGCAAAGAGAGAAAGCGACGCCACTATTAAAATGAACAAATCAGGACCAATTCAGATAGATGACAGAAAGCAGTTTGTAGCACCATCGTGAAAGGAGCAATTATACCTCAGATTGAATGATGGTGGGAAGGGTCTTAAGACAGAAAGATGCCCTACTCTGAATTTTGGCTCCATTATGGCTGAGAGCCCACTAAGCAAATAGCCCCTGGAAGAGACTGGATTCCTTATGAATTTAAATACAGCTGTTCATCTGAACAAGAAGGGGAAAATGACAGTTAAATCTGTTTTTTTCCTTTGTGTCCATCAGTAGCAAATGCTTAATAACAGACCTTTAACTTAGACATTGACTCTGTTTTTCAGTCTCCTGGTTCAGTGATAAGCACATGCAGACACCTAACCAACTCCCACCTTCCCATGTCCCCCCTCCGTCCTTGCCACTGACCCTCAGCAGTAGACATTAGGAATTCAAGGAAGCAAAAAACTCGAGGAGGTGCAGTAGAACCCCCTTATCAGCAGTTTCACTTTCCCTGGTTTCAGTTATTGGTGGTCAACCATGGGCTGAAAATATGAAATGAAAAATTCCAGAAATAAGCAATTCATATGTTTTAATTGCACACTATTCTGAAAATGTGATAAAACTCTCTTGCTGTCACACTCCATTTGGCCAAGACAAGAACCATCCTTCTGTCCAGCTTATTCATGCTATATATACAGTACAATGAGAGAGAGAGAGAAAGAGACAACATTCACATAACTTTTATTATGGTATACTGTTATAGTTCTATTTTATTACTAGTTATTTTTGTTAACCTCTTAATGTATTTATAAATTAGACTTTATCATAGGTATGTTTGTATATATAGGGTTCAGTACTATCCATGGTTTCAGGAATCCACTGGGAGTTTTGGAATGTATCCCCATGGGTAAGGGACGGGGACTACTTATCTATATTTTACTACGCAGATCAGTCAAGAGACGTGGTAGCAATAGGCAGAAATTAATATAAGTAAAAATATATTAATTAGTTCTCTCTTTATGCCTCCATCATTAGGAAAACTTAAAATGTTAAGTGAATATAAAGTTCCCCATAGATTTTCTATAAAAAAAAGAAAACAAATTAGACCCCACAGTAAAAAACATTCTACCTTTTCTCTGATTAGGTAGTTTTGTTACAAGTGCATAACTAGAATTTCAGAGGGCTAGCAACTTTTACTAAATTTGGGCAACATTTATAGTCACAAAATAAACACACAGAGAATTTAGAAGGAGAGAGTTTCTAAACAGAGCCTTGTATACCATTTGTGCTAAAAAAGTAAGAATAGAACAAAATGACGGAGAAATATAAGAAAGAGAAAAACTGTATCAAAGTAAAAGAAGTAATTAAAAAATCACAACTAAATAATAGAGAAAATAGACTGCTCAGCAAGAGCTGAGTAAACATCATTCTTCTTAGGATTTCCCTTCTAGATTGAAATATGAATAAGATGATTTTTCAGAGTGAAAAGTCACTGGGCAGGAGTTTGTCTAGGCAGGTACAGTGCTCCCCGTTTGCCAAGTTGATAATGAGGGGAGTCACTGATCACTCAGCCCCTCAAGACCCCTGTGTTTATGTCGATTCACATTAGAAGATAAGCGTCGTCAGCGTGACTCTGTGGGTAATATCGCCGCCCCTCTTTGGCCTCTCCCTTGGATCTTCATGCAAAATAATTCATTTGGGCTTTATCATGATAAGAGGTATAATTAGCAGTCATTTTGTAGAATGAAGTATGGATGCCACAAGCCAATTTTCCGAGTGTCTCTAAAGCAGCACCCGCACCATTCGTGTTTATCAATCAGGTAATTGTACATCTAGCCACTCATGTGTATAGGTGATTAGTCTGATTTACATATGCAAATCAATTATCTTGTATGCAGTTGGCCAACTTCTTCCTGTCTTTACACTATTTTTTGCCCATGCTGTAAGTTCATAGATCATACTTCTGAAATGCCATTTTAATAAATTACCATTTATTCTTTTTTCCCCTCAAGCCATTTAGCGATATTGGCAATAGCTCCACCTGATCATAAACTATAATAAACAGCTCAAAGAAATTGTGAAGCTTCTACTGACTCATTATATCAGGAAGCTGCTTCACTTGTAGTGTTGGAGGTTCCAACACTGTTTTAATCAATCTTTTCTGCTCTCCCAAAGGAACATTTATTAACTCTAATCAGGAGTCTCTGACTCTCACCTAGTTCCAAGTGGTAATACTGAGAAATAACAACATAATTAGAATAGGGATTTGACATTCATCAAAGACAATGATTGATCTCATTCAATATTTTTAAACTCTGGGCAAAGATTTACACCTTGGATCCTTGCCTGTCTAGGCCCACATTAGGCAGAACACCTGAATCTCCTGTCAAATGCTAAGCTGCCAATGATCCTACATGGAAAAAAGTAAAGATGCAATTACCGAAAATGTTTTGAAAGATATGAAGGTAGGAAATTTTATTCAAGACTTCATTAAGGATTTGCACACCATTACATCTCCAAGATGTGAACACAAACATGAAGTCAACTCATTAAAATTCTCTAACAATTTAAGTCTAAATGGTTTAGATCCATAATTTATATTCTATTACTTAGGTAATAAAGTTTAGATGAGTAAAAGTTTTTGCTTGCTTTTAATGTGTGATTTAACTAAAATATAAAGCTACTTAAAACTTAATTATTTACTTAACAAAGTATTTCTGAAATCATAATAATTTGCCTATTTCTAAAGAATACAACTGGTTATACTAGTTATTTTAAAAATGTCACAACTCTATAAAATAAAATAATACACAGTATCAGAATTTGAAAAGGTTCTTGAAAATAACTATCTTATAATTTTTTTTTAAATTATATTTTATTGTTAAATTTAATGGGGTGACATTGGTTGGTAACAATTAAGTAGTTTCCAGAAGTACAAGTCCACATCACATCACCCATGCATCCCATTATGTGCCCACCTCCCAGAATCAGGTCCCCCTCCACCACCATATATCTGGTGCCCCCTCCCCCCTCCCCCCTCCCCCCACAACTCTCCCTCCCACCTTCTCCCCCTTCTTCAGGTAACCACCAAACTATTGAGTGTGTCCATAATGCTGGTGCCCTCTCCTACCTCCTTATCTTATAATTTTGACAGGCTCTATGGTCTGAGTAATAGTGACAGATTTAATATATAAATGTATTTCCTCTCACTCATGAATCTCCATTAAAATGGTAGGACAAGAATAAAAAAAAAATAAAGGATAAATCACAAGAAAAAAGAGAACAGAAAAAGGGAGAGCAGTGGAGAAGAGATTTCAACAAAATTTTTCAATATGGGAAACAGCTGATGAAGAGGTAACTGGTTTAGGGTGCAGAGGAGTCCACCAGCTAAAGTGTTTGGTGAGCAGCCCAACCCCCAGACAGGCCTGGGTAATAGTGAAAGTGGAGGTGAAGTTGGAAGGGAGGGGCAGGAAATACAGAATCCTCTGGAAGTCTCTCATCAAAAGACCTGCCACCCTCTTTCCTTATATTCTGATTATCAACTCCCTGCAGCCTGCCTGAGCCCTCCTCTCACACACACCTAGGAAAGAGAGGAACTGAACAAAGGGACTCAAGATGTGATAAACATCAGTACTGTGGATAACGAGAGGAAGGCACGTACCACTATGGGATGTGCAAAACACAACATGGACTTGCAAAGAGGAGGCCCAGGGATCTGGACAATGGTGGATTCTACCTAGGTGTGCAGCAGAGAGCTAGCCAAGGTCAGATGCATGGCAGACCTCCAGATCGGAGCAGGAGGACCTAGGTTCCGGAAGTGCAAAGAATGACCTTGCCTAAGTTCAGAACCAGGATGACTAAGTGAAAGAGAAGAGACGCTTAGCCATACAGGTCCAGATACAGCAACCAACACATTAAAAGCACAGAGCTGCTCAGGAGAAGGTGGCACCACTAACCTAAGTCTATGAGGGCTGTCCGGAAAGTATCTAGCCATGCGACAGGAAAAATAAGGTCTTTGTGGCTGGATTTTTTCCAGACAGCCTTTGTAGATTACAGACCCTTTGGTTATGCTTGCTTTTGATTAACCAAGTGAAAGGATTTATTTTGAAAAAGAGAACAATGACTAAGTTTATCCGAAATTATATTAAGTGAAAAAACAGAATAATTTCATAAATGATATTGTCAATCATTTTAAACATGTAAAGACAGATATATGTTAAATGTTAAGAATGATTCTTTTTAGAGTTTCAAGTGTTTTCTACAATGATCATCCATTATCTCTAGAATCACTTAAAAACCATAATAAAGACACAATGTCAAGTAAGGAAACAATATAATTTGCAAATGATTATTGTGCCACCACAGGAAAACCAACAGAACATTCCAAAAGAAATAGAATAATCAAATGCTATTGAAATCATAATGAACACAATAAATATGTGCTGCTACAGTGGTCAAAGAAAGGTTTCACTAGCCCTGATAACAACAAATTTTAAAACTTCTTAAAAATTACATTAGAATTAATGATTACATCACTTGCATAATAACTTTCAATGAAAAATAGAAAAATCACATTCTTCCAGGACTGGCAGTAATCTACTCTTAGGACTGGAAATGGTAGAATCCACAGCTTCCCTTTGGCCGCTGCAGTATTCAACACCATTTTTAGCTATGTTTTTTCCCCCATCTATGTAAATACCTGCTTCAGTAATTTATGTCATTAGTATGCAGTGAGCACAGAAAAAAAATCACAGTTCACCATTTTTGTCTAATGAACCCTCATTTACATGAATTTTCTCTTCTCTCTTAGAACTTGGCACAGAGCCTCAGTCACATGTTTGTTGAACTAAATATGGATGAATAAATAAATATTATAATAAAGTTCTTTTTAGCCTGCTCTTCTACAAGAAAAACAAGATTACTTTCTTTAGCATTATTTTTTTTGTGTGTGTGTGGGTATTTTCTTTTAATCTTTAACAATTGTATGGATTTTCTTTAATTCCAATATGTCTGTAGATGACAATGTCAGAAACAATAATGTGACTAGTCAGAAACACACTAGCACTGCTTTATGGTACTGATGTTACATAGGCATTATGTCATTCCAAGACCACATTGCACGTTTCTATTCATAGAGTAATACTGAAGCACTTACCTCAAGAACCAACCAGAGCTTGTCTCCATTTATTTTATCCTTCTTGAAGTACATCCCATAGAATTTGACCACATTAGGGTGGTCAGAAAGTGCTTTCAAGATACTGTACTCTGCTTCAATTTCTTCATCAATATCCTAGTTTCGAAAAGTCATGGGAAGAGAACTGTGAGAAAAGTGTGAATAATGTCAAAGAAACATATTATAGACTATATAATAAGAATTTTGTTCAAGCAAGGTCATAATAATTTTTATTATGCTTAGTAAGTATTGTGTATGGAATTTCTCATTACATTGCTTAAAGAGAGAGATTGGAATTCTCTTGCTGATCAAATAGATCTCTAACCATGTTAATTATACTGAATTAAAAAGGGGTAAATAATAGGCTATTTTTGTATGTAGTTACAAAGAAACATATATGGAGATCTATTGCAGATGATTTTCCTTTCTTTGTAGTGTTAAGTTTGTTTCAATGGCGAAGTCACTGATTTTAAATAAAAACTTTAGCTGGTTTGCATTGTTTCTTTCAAATACAGGATCGTTAGAAGCTATCAAACACTAGTCATACAAGCAATAAATTCCAACTTTTCAAAAAAATGAAACACAGTTAAATTTTGTAAGATGGCTTACAGCCCTTAGTTAGCTAAAGATCTGTTTACGAGAAGAATTGGTTGTTATCCTGTCAATAAAAATGCAAAACAGCCACTCGGTCATATTTCTAGAAAACCACATACACATGAAACAACTCACAGAGTAATAAATAAGAGAAAGTTTTCTCATATTACTTTTACAGTAACATTTAATGCCCACATTGTTTTAAGACAGAATCACAGACTCACCGAACTGGAAAGAATTTAAGACCAGAGTTCTGACTTGAGAGCATGACACTAAAGCTCAGAGAACTTACGTCACAGAACTGGTTAGTGTTAAGACTAGACTGCAAGTCTACTACCTACTTACCTTCTGATCCTGCTCATTTCATCCTTTTCTTAGAGAGAAAATGACTAGTTCAAAATCCATCATAGTAAGACCATTTTAATAATAAAAAAAAAAGCCACTCTGTAAAATGCTTGGATACATTGAAATTTACTTTATTTAGATTAAAATCTCTTGGCTATAAATCTTTTTCTTTGACTTGTGATATATTGAATGAAGAATAAATAAGTAATTCTTAGAAAATCACATATGTACTAAGATAAGAATAAAAGCAGCTAAAGAATGAAGTTCAGACTATAGCTATGAAATCAATGTTCCACTGAAGCAATATAACAAAGCATGATTTAAAAGGTTAGCAGGGGGAAGCCAGGATGGCTCAGCGGGTTGAGCGCTCACTTTGCAGCCTTGAGGACTGAGGATCGAATCCTGGCCCTGGCCCGTGCGGCCTCATGTGCTGAACTGGGGTGTGCTTCTCATGTGGGAGGCCCTCAGTTTGGTTCTTGACCCCCAGTTGGGTCCCTGGCTTGAACGGGTGTGCCTCGCATGCAGGAGGCCCCAAGCCCAGTTCCCGCCCTGCGTGGACCCTGCCCACCTGTGTGGAACAAAACCATGTTGAAAAACTGATGACGTACAACTATAGAGATTGCTCTGGGCCCTCCCCCTTCTCTCTGTCTCTCTCTGCCTCTATCTCTCTCTCTCTGTCAAAAACAATAAAATAAATCTTTAAAAGGTTAGCAGTACACCAAACATGAGTATATTATGAAAGAAGAATGGCTACATGTATTCATAAGCCATTTGTTCTTTTCCATTAAGAAGGAGGGGAATGAAAGACAGACACTGATTTTGCAATGAGACACTGGGTTCCATCTGGAACACTTTCTTTCTCTTTCATCATGAACCCCAACCCCTAATCACAAAGAGCAGGAGAGAAGCACAATCACTGGGGTACAGCTTAGCTCATGTCCCTCTCCCCAGCTCAAGTGGTGAGAACTTCCCAGTAGGGAAATGCAAAGACATTCAGCACCAGTTACTACCAACTGTAGTGCTTCTCACTGTTCTCCCTCATTCTTTTCTAACTGATTACTTTAAAAAAAAAAACCCCACTCTTCTTCCTTTACTCAAAAGAGTACGAAACACTGTAGTTATCACGGGTTTAATAGAAATAAACTATCAAAAAAGCAAGGGCCAACCTAAGGTGAACAGAGGCCCAGAAACCAGTTTGTTAGTGGACACGCTGTGACAAGGACTAGGACTCCAGTGTCCTCCCACACAAGTCACAAAATTTGTGTCATGCCACGCTCACATCGCATGCACAAGAGCAGAGCAATGGGAGAAGAGGCTCTGCCATAGAAGTTTGGGGAGTATGTGATCACTGAGCTCATTCCGGCTCAGCTGTGTGCTACGGTAGAGCTACATATTATAGTATCACCCAGGAGCCCCAAACACTACAGAACGGCCAACTCTCTTTCCCAGAAAACAGAATTTCATCAGTCTCCTCTTAGTCTTCAAGGCAAACAAAAGGCTTAGTAGGTTCCCTGCTAACAACTGTTCTTCCAGAAAAAGCAAAGGGGAATTCTGGGGCACTGCTTAAAGAGAGGCCATAAGGACTGAATGGGAAATTCAGTTCCGCACAAGGAACCTCATCCTGATGATAAATGAACACCATTTCTGCTTGTAAAACATCTAAGCCACGCTTGTCCAACCTGTGGACCGCAGGCTACAGGCCACATGTGGCCCAGGACGGCTTTGAATGTGGCCCAACACAAATTTGTACATTTTCTTAAAACATTATGAGATTTTTTTTTTTACAACTTCTTTTTTTTTTTTTTTTTAAGCTCATCAGCTATTGTTAGTATGAGTGTATTTCATGTGTGGCCCAAGACAATTCTCTTTCTTCCAATGTAGCCCAGGGAAGCCAAAAGGTTGAATGCCCCTCATAGGCAAAAATGAAAATAAATCTTCCTTCTCTGAACAAAATTTAGTTTTTACAAAATCTTTTGGATTTTGCTTAAGAGTTGTTCTGCCTCAAGCCTAAATAAACGCCAAAAGAAAAGGAGAGCTGGTCAAGATGACATTTTAGGATTATTTCTACAGCCATCAGTCTATTCTTACAATTAAAAAAAAAATCAAATCAACTGTTCAGCTGTTGTGCTGTATTTATTAGTATTTATTTATTTATCAAGTATTTGTAGGACGTGGTTTTATATATGTATCATATAAACAAAATTTAGTAGACTTTTAAAAACATTTTCTTCAAATTGTAACTGACATTGTGACAAATAAATCAAGATACAGACTTCTTAACTGTTCAATTCAGATAAAAACAAAGTTGATTACAGAATAACAAAAATATGACTTACGTGAATTGGATCCAGAATTTTGACTGCCGCTTTTTGGCCATTTTTCTTATTCAGCACTTTAAACACTTTCCCATAAGTTCCTTTGCCAATTGTTTCGGTGATTTCCCATGTATCAGAAGGATCAGGAAAGTTATCAAAGATGATTGTTTTTCCAATTAATGGAAGCATCTCAGAAGTTTAAATCACTAGAGAGAAAAAGTAGAGTTTCATCATTTATATTTGATTGGGGAAATTAAATGGCACACATAAACTCATGGGAAATTAGCTAGTATTTCACAATGATGGAAAGTATACAACAGTAACTAAACATAGAGTCATAGAAAATTTTAATTTTAATTCTTTTTGCAAACAGATTAATATGGGTTTAATAGTAAGCAGGGCTTTATTTCTATATTTAATATGGTCCCATATTAATTACTATTAATTCTTTTCACATTAGAATAAGATACGTATTTCAATCATTTTGATTTACTGCTTTACACATTGGTATGAATTTTAGAATAAAGCTTAGAGATGATAAAATTCAACTTCTTCATCAAAGCAAAGCCTACATTTTGAAGTGACCATGTCTTATATCACTTCTCCATGTAAATCCCAAGAATGGGCTCCCCACCCATTGTTTTTAAGGTAAAATTTCTTTAATTTAACCTACCAAGTCCTTCAAAATATGGCTCTTCCTGAATTTCCCAGCCTCATGTCTTCACACTTCTCTCATACACTATAAACCTCAGCCACTCAGGCCATTTTTTTTGTTGCTTGAAGATCTTAATATACACTATTCCCTCCCACCTCCACCCATGGTTCCTTTGCTAAATTCTAACCCCTACTTTTTTCTCCAGATCTTAGCTTAGATGTCACTTCCTCAAAATGCGACCACTCTCCACTTTATTTGGGTTGCACAACCCACCTCCATATTCCAATAGCATTCTTTACCTACGTTTATATGATAATACTACTAATGTATGTCCAGTACCTGGCACAGGGCTGACAGAATTAGGAGAATGTAGCCAATGAGGTCAAGTGACCTTAAAAATGAGATTTTTTATATATAACCTGAGGTTAAGATCACAGGTTTCTGATTTCTAAGTAGTGTTTAACCTTCCATGTTCTCTCTTATTGCATTCATTCACCCATTTCTATAAAATTATCACACAAAAAAAGTGGAAAGCGTGCCCAGCACTTTAGCCCATGCAATTGACTTGTCTGACCACAACTTTCAACCTCATCCTCACCACCAACCCACTGATGCCTCAACTTTCTTTATCAACCCTCTTCAGCCTTCAATCCTTCTTCCTTTTCTTCTTCCTCAGCATAATTTCTACAGCTAGAATAATTGACTTCCTTGCAAACACCCTCAACACTTGTTCTTCTCTTTCTTTATCATAATTCCTGTGGTGAGGAAAGATACAATGTTTAACTCTGGTTTAACTATGGTTAAACATTATATCTTTTCCTTAGTGCCTGGATCTGGAAAAAACCACACAACCATGTTGACTAGTTTCACTTTAAATTCAGGATAAATAAAATCTACAATGAGGGGAAGCTGGGATGGCTCAGCGGGTTAAGCGCTCACTTTGCAGCTCCGGAGCCTGATGATCGAATCCCAGCCCAGACCCAGGAGGACCCATATGCTGAACTGGGGTGTGCCCCCAGTTCAGTTCTTGCCGGGGTCGATGAGGGAGGCTCCGGGCCCAGTTCCTGTCCTGTGTAGCCCCGCGCCCACCTGTGGAGTGAAACTACCGGTATATGGAAAACTAATGCTGTCAACTATGGAGACTGCCCTGGGCCCTCCCCCTTCTCTCTGTCCCTTTCTGTCTATCTCTCTCTCTCTGTCAAAAAACAATAAAAATGAATATTATAAAATAAAAAAACCTACAATGAGATCCTCACAAAGACTGCACTTCTGGGTTTGTATATTCCCTTCTCTCTGGGGTGACTAGTTCAGGGTGATTTCTCTTCTCAATGTTTTCTCTCCTCACATTCTTCCCTCTTTGTTGTTCCCCTTCCCACACAACTTCCTTAATCTTCTCATCTTGAAAACTATTAACCCTTGTGCATGCAACACAGTAAGTTCATTCCTATTATCGGTCATGGCTATTTGGCCTCAGTTATTCTTTTTCTTCAGTTTATTCTCAGCCTTCAGATCTCAGCTCTAACAAGTTTCATAGAACTGGCCTTTCTTGACCACCCTATGTAAAGTTAGCTCTCCCCACACATTAGAACGGAAGCTACAAAAATATATAGATTTTGTTATTTTTATTACTGTACCCATAGTTCCCAGAACAATGCCTAGCACACAATAGGTAATCACTAAATGGGCAAATGCTTATTTATTTGTTAATTCTGACAGCAGAGACCTTATCTATTTTGTTCACTTCCAAATCTAATGCCTAACCTTCTGCCTGACTCATAATAGATGTTAACTATATATCTGTTGAATAAAAAAATAATATAGTTTTTCAAAAAGAGTTTTTTTAAAAGGGAGAGAAATAAGGACTAGAGAAAGCTGAAAAGAATTTGAAAATCTAAAAAAAAAATAATAAGGATCATTTTCTGATTCATTATATATAAAGGCACATTATCTAGAAAATGACTATGAAAGCCTGCTAAAAATTATATCACTACATAAAAACAAAGTTATGAGCAATTCTTAGAACATGTAATCTTTATGAAATTTGTGCCTTTGATATGAAATGCAAAGGAACAAGTAAGAGATAATCAGTAATAATCATCCACTTTAGTGATTTCATAATCACTGACAAGATAACTACTTCTTACAACTATCTACTTCATTCATATGAATAAGCATTTATGCCATCCATACAACATAAAAGTTAGGCCAAAAGACCAAATTAAATCTTGTTAAATGCCTGAAATAGGAGTTTTCAACCATGAGAAACATTCATTACATGTAATACGGCATTCCAAGCAAATTATTGATTACAATTTTAATTTCTGCCATATTAACTATTAGGCATTAACTATTGGTCTTTAAATTAAAAAATGATTGAACACCAAATGTGTGCAAAGCATTAGAGTTTTGAGGGCACAAAACAGGCAACTCATGGATAGATAAGTAAATATTAAACTATAGTACTGTTTGAAAAATAACAGATAATAGAAATATGCATAAAATGCTATGGAAGCCCAAGTGAAGAAGCAATTAATTCTGATGTGATTATAAAAAGATACAGAAAATACGCAGTATCAGAGTTGGACTTTAACTGTGAGTAGGGGTTTGTCTAAAATACAATTTCCTCTTTAACAGTTCTCAATCACATAAATATATATAGCAGTGTAGTTATTTTATGAAACATTATAAAACAATAATCAAAGAATGACAAAAGCATATGCATTTTAGAAACAAAATATAGCTGGCTGAACACAATTTAAAACAACAAAACTCCCAACAACAGGGTTAAATGAAACCTAAAATGATTTTCTCAAAATCAAACATTAAAGAATTTCAAGAATTAAAATAGAAGCAAATCTGTTGACTCCTGAATTATACTTTTT
>PVKE010015375.1:0-33565 GCA_004027555.1 Craseonycteris thonglongyai
TCCCCAAACTGCTCCTTCTCCCTCCCTCTCCCGCTCTCCCCTTTTTCCTCTAACCTTTGTGTGTTGTTCTGCGTTGTGTGGTTCTCTCAGTTGAGGGTGCTTCTCAGGGTTTCCCCTGTGGGTTCCTTTTTGTTCGTAAGTCCCTTCCCAGGTAGGTGTCTGGGTTCTCCTCTCATGCCGCCATCTTGCTCCTCCAAGATGGTTCTATAATTACAGTTTTCTCATAAAAATTAAGCATTAATATTATTATAATGGTTACTAATTAGAGGAAGATAGTATATTTACATATTATAACAAGCTGTATCTATAATACATGAGTTTACTCAATTTAAAAATTGATATTCTGCCTTCATTTATCACATTATTTCTATGGAAACTCTGTTCATGTTAAGGCCATCGTATTAATTCCTTTCTTCACCCTTTTCTACTACCTCATACTTTCCTTGACTCTATGGAAATGTATTTCAAAGTTTGGGGCGACTGGCACAGTAAGAAAGCCACTTTTCAGAGACCAAAAACAGTCTTCTGTTCCTAGGAGTCTATCTATCTATCATCTATCTATCTATCATCTATCTATCTATCTATCTATCTATCTATCTATCTATCTATCATCATATATCTATCTTCATCTAGCTCTAGCTTTCTCTCACATATACACATACACACAAATGCACAAATGTGTGTGGGACACAAACATTTCTCAAAGCAAACTTAAAATTAGCATGTGAAAATTTCATGGTACAGTAATGAAAAGAAAACGGGGTTAACTCGGCTAGAGTACATAAAACACAGTGTCTGACACAGTAGTTCTCAGTAAATATTTGTTGAATGAAATTATTGAATTTTTGGCACTGTATTTACAGTTTTAATGTACAGGGATTATAAACATGCCAGAAGACATCTAAGAGGCATACTTGTATAGCATAGTACATGAATTAAATGTTTAATGACCATCTGCTATTTGAGGTGTTGGAGAAACAGATAGTTTTGAACAAAAGAGACAACAATCTTGGCCATCCTGAACTAACGTTCTAGAGAGCAAAGACAGGTCTTGAAGAAGGTAAATGAGTACAATGTGAGAAGTTGATGAGTGTTATGAAAAAAATAAATAAATAAAACAGGAAACAACGAGGGCAGAATCACTGCCATGCTGTTTAGAGTTTGTTAGCTGGGAAGTTCTCATTGAGATATTAACATTTGAGTAAAGGATTAAATAAGATAATGGCATGAGTGTCAAAAGGTGTAGTTCAGGTAGAGGACAAGTGCAAAGGCCCTGAGGCAAGAGGGTCAGGCCTGTTATGAAACAGTTAGGAGTCTAGGGTCTAGGGTGGCTAGAGCAGTGGAAGGAAGTAGGGAAATGCTAGGAGATTTAGCATTAATCGGGAAAGCAAATCCTAAGAGCTTTGGAGGCTGTGTTAAGCAATTTGCATTACCCCAGAAAGAAACTGGAAACAGTTAGGAGTCGCATGGTATAAATTTAGATTTTAAGGGACCCCTACACAGAGCAAATAATCATGTACTAATTTCAGCCATTGTGTGCCCTGACCTAAGTCTGTATATAAGGTATGATAGGTGAAGCAATAGTCTCCCAAAGATATCCACATCCTAATGCCCAGAATCTGTGAATGGTTAAGGAAAATTAAGGATACAGATGGAATTACAGTGCTTTGTCAGCTGACTTCAAGGAGGTTAGCCTGGGTTATCCATGTGGGCCCAATATAATGATAAGGTTCTTAACAATGTAAGAGGGAAACAAGGGAATCAGAGAGAGATCTGAAGATGCTAGACTAAAGGCTTTGAATTGGAGAAAGGGGCCGAGCAAAGGAATGCAACAAAGCTGAAAAAGCCAAAGAAATGGATTTTCCCTTACAACCTCCAGAAGAAACACAGCGTGGCCTGCACCTTAATATTAGCCCAGTGAGATTATCTCAGCTTTCTAACCTCTGGAACTGCCAGAAAATAAACTTGTACTTCTTGAAGCTGCTAAGTTTGAAATAATTGATTGTAGTAGTAATATGAAAATAAAATGAGTATATGAGGTAGTTAAAGTTGGCTTAGGAAAGCTATTGAAAGACGTGGGAAAAGCCTAGAAAAGTCCTCAGTAGACCTCCAAACTCTCCTTAGGTTCCAGTGTGTCATTAGAAGACACTGAGTTTTTCAGTTTCCACCTCCCTATCACAGTTTTCTGTTCCTTTCCAATTCTTAGTAGTTTGGGTAGTTTTCTCTTTGGAAGTCTTTTTCAATACTGATCAATGAAGCCATATAAACAAACACATTCTTCTCATGATTCTGTTATGGCATATGTGTGTGCGTGCATCTGCACAAGTACTATGTATATGCCTGCCTATATAAACCCAATGGGAAAAAATCCTGGGCAATATATGTTGCAAATTAAAAAAGTTTGATTTGGATGTGTGAAAGAAAAATTCCATTTTCTACTTCAGATGTCTTTTTTATAAAAAGTAGATTTATAATAATTTACACATACATATTTATATTAGGAAAAGAAATATATGCACCATATACTAAATATAGATTATAATTTTTTTTAATTTTGTCAATGTTTCAAGTATATAGCAATGACATTTTGAAGCCCCTACTATCAGCCTGAAGTGCTGCTATTTTTCTGGTTGGCCAGCTATCAGGTGTTAGGTAGATCGTCTTGACTGTGGGAAGTCAGAGTAAGATGTTTTCCTCTTGCTCAATCAGAAACAAAAGGTGAAAAAAAATCATATATTCTTTTAGTAAAAACAAATATTGTTAAATTCATATATTTCAAACAAATATGTTGTTGCAGAAGAAAATCTTAAAAATTTTATGTTATTTTATGAAGGAGTATGTATGGATATATTAATACCTACCCTAACATAGTCCTGTTAAGTGAGGGAAGATGGTGTCAGCTGGGTTCTTTGGTGATAGATCAATAAAGAGGTCTATAAAGATGAGTGTAATTTAGGCAGCCAGAATCAGCGTAAACAAAATGAAAAGGAAAAGAATAGTCACTGAAGTGGACTTACTTATTTACTTAGCAGTTGATAAAGCCTGACAAGTTAATTAACTCACTTTTATTAAGGTTGCAATACCATGTGATACTGTGATAATAACACACTTAACTGATGTGAAGAACATTTTTTTTAAATACTATTGAGAAAATAGCAATTAAAAGTTCATACTTTAAAAATTTAATTCAAATAACCTAAATTAAGTAAAATGAATTAATAAAATGTGTGTAATACTATCTTTAAAACATCAAAACACCCTAGAATGATGGCAGAATATCAGGAATGTTCTAACACATTCAAAATCGTAATGAGAATAAATATTTTACAATATAATACAAAATAATTAATATTTAAAAGCCTTCATACTTTACAAAATTCTAAATGCAATTTATATTTCTGAAATCATGGTAGCAGGTTGATACTTTCTTGTCAAATATTTTAGCAGATTAAGGGTATATGTTTATTATCTCAAATCTATCTTAACTAATTTTATTCTCAGGGTCAAAAACTTTCTGAAAATAACTGCTCTGGGGTGTTCATTATTAATAGTGTTCCTTTCTCGTTAATAGTTTATGGTGAGCTTCTCAGAATATTATGAGACTGTAAAAATTCTATCCCAATAAATGTGTCTATAGTAATAAATTAAATATAAGTTATAGTCTATGAGTTTCACATTGATTTATGCTTGTCATTAATAAGTATCTGTGCATAGTCTGTACAATCTAGCAGAGTACAGCATATGGTTGACTACAGGTAGGAGCGGAAGACCCAGAAATAATCCCAATCTTAAAAAAATAAGAATAAAATGTTATCAGAATATATTATTTGATTTCTAAACTAATCTTGAGTAGGAGACCTCTTTTCTTTTTCTTTTATTTATTTATTTATTTATTTATTTATTTAATTAATTTTTTGACAGAGAGAGAGAGAGAGATACAGAGACAGAGACAGAGAGAGAACTGAACTGGGGGCACTCCCCAGTTCAGCATATGGTTCTGCACGGGCCGGGGCTGGGATTCGATCCTTGGTCCCTGGCGCTACAAAGTGAGCGCTTAACCCACTGAGCCGTCCCGGCTTCCCCTGAGACCTCTTTTCAATGAATAATTTTATTCTCCCAGAATAGTCTTTTACTTGAGATAGGGAAATAGAGTCAACAGAACATGCTCTTGGAAGTGATTAGGGTTAAAGATGAGACGTGCAACAGAGATCTTGGGTACACATATACTAGGTGAATTTTCCTACCCAATAAAATCCCACTTCTTGTCTTTCCACTGTGGTTCTGTTGTATTCATCATTGATGTAAGCTTTCATGTTGAAATTGAAGAAAATCTTTTTAAATTTTAATTATGAACACTTTAATATCTCTTTATGCAATCTATAAATTCTGAATATAACAATTTAGTTTTAAATATCAGGATAAAAAAATAAAAATCCAGTTTATAGTCACATTCCCAAATGTAGGGGTGGTCAGTACTTTTATATTAAAGACAAAATATCAAGATAATGAATTAATTTTTACCCATACTCTTTGTTGAATTCACTCATCCTTTGTTAGTTACACCATATATTTTTCTCTCTTAACCAGAAATGTGAACCAAATAGAACTGAAGCCTTTTTAATTCTTTCAAATTTAATCCACTCTGTGAATATATTCTTTACTGAGTGCTCCTTAGAATTTTCTTACAAAATCATCAGTGCTTTCCTGCAAACCCCGATTAATGCTGAGGTGGGTGCTTTCAAAGGACACGACAGAGAACTCTTATCCATGACTAAGCAAAGGGATTAAAAGGCAGAGAAAAAATCTTGGAATTCCTTTTATTTCTGCTGTTTTAATTTGATCTCTATGCCTCCCTTTTCTGTCTCTCTGTTTCTGTTTCCAGCTCTTTCTCTTCTCCATAAGCACTCAGACACGTACTTCTAGAGACCATTAGAAACAGGCCTCTGGAGAGTGTGTGCCCTGAAAACAGTCTCAATACCGTGAGGTTTACAATGTTCCTGACTGCTGCCCTGCCCTCAGCATCTGCAGCATCTGTCTTCAGAGCCATGCTCCAGAGGAGGCCCTGAGGACTTGGGAAGGTGGGTTCCACCAGCAGTGAAGCGTGGTTTGAGCACAAAGTAACAAGGCCTGAGATGAGTGCAGAGAGCCTGTGTGCCCTCCCCCCTCCACCTGCACCTGTGCCCACTCTGGTGAATTTCACACTAGGTGGGACTCAGCTGGGGTCATGGGCCAGAGGGGCTTCCTGGTTTTCAAGGCTTCCAATTACTCAAGAGGATCTTTGTCAGAAAGCTACTGTTTTCCTTTTTAAATTAAATGTGCTACCTTTACTTTAAAGTTAACACTTGGTGATCAATTTGGCTGTG
Source organism: Craseonycteris thonglongyai (assembly GCA_004027555.1). Lineage (NCBI taxonomy): Eukaryota > Metazoa > Chordata > Mammalia > Chiroptera > Craseonycteridae > Craseonycteris > Craseonycteris thonglongyai. The sequence goes on from PVKE010015375.1 coordinate 5,364, forward strand.
CTTTTGAGGGAGGCTTTTTTTTTTTTTTTTTTTTAAGGTAAAGACATACCGGTAAAAGTAAATGCAGATCATTTTTATAGACACTGGCTACAATTTTGATCCATTTAGGTATGGTTTTTAAAAATCAGTCTCAATTGTGCAAAGCATGAAACTTGTTTATAGCTACTTTCACAGATTTCAGCAATGCACTTGGTTCTGCATTATTGACTTCAATTGCACACAAGTTGTTGCACTTGGCCAGAGTCAGAATCCCTACCCTAACCAAACTGAAAACATTGGATAGGTGCTTGGAGACAAATTTTAATTCACCTTACCAAAAAAACAAACAAACAATAAAAACAACAACAACAACAACAAAAAACCTTTGAGCAAAAAATTGGAATTTCTGTATTGATCTCTTTGAACTGCATATGAAGATCAGTGTTCAGCTTATTTTTTCAGACAAAACTAAGGAGGCAGAGCATTATTCAATTGTGAAGTTCTTTAGAAATGAGAAACTGAGGTATGAGTGCATTTCTAATTGGAAATATCATATAAAGAACAATCAATATAGGCACATAAAAAAGAAGCCACCAGGTCTCAAAAAAAAAAAAAGAAATCCTAAAGAGGTCGAAAGTTGATTCAGTATCACACCGACAGATAAGATCCCAGTGGGGCTGAATATCAAATAAGACAACTGTCCGTTCTAATAAAAACAAGGGGGACTTTTTGAATTTATATAGGTCTTCTGCTTAAACAAGCCATCTATCCTCCACAGTGGACGAAAATGCCCTGCTCAGTATGACTTGGGTTTAAAGAATTTTAAAGGCAGAGCAGTTCAATTTTCTCCCCAAAACAAGATTTAAGGCTTCATATTTTGTTTCATACATAGTTTGCTTAATTTTAAGAGCATTTTCAACCTTCCAAATATAGGTACGTAAAAAAGTCCTTCTCTCTACTGAGGACTTTCACTGATATTTGGTTTCATTGTATGCATTAAATCTGTGTTCAAACACAACCACCCAAAGTTAAAAACTTCAGTGAGGGACCTCCGATTCATAAGAGTATTTCCTGTTAATAAAACACACCTGGTTTTTTGAAGCTCTAACTCCAAATAATTCGAGTAATTTTTTTTTTTTTTTTGCTTTTTCTTTTTTGTCTTTTTCTTTTCTTTTCTTCTTCTTCTTCTTTTTTTTAATAGAGGACCTTTCTATTCTCTATCTGGTACCATCAAAATACATTGGTTCCCTCTACCCCCAAACCGAAGAAATAAACACTATTCATGTAGGAAGAATATAACTTAAGCAATTCACAGAGTATACAAACATTTATTGGTACAAAACCTGCAACATGAGTTTTTTGTTAAATTTTAACAGTGTTTTCTCAAATCTTCAAAGCTTGCCCTGATGGTTTGCTGAAGTAATTGAACCACTCTTGAGTTGTTTTATATAGGACATCTTATCTTTCTTTCATTAGCCAGGCTGTGGCTTCTTTTCTATTCCCATGAAATCCATGTACACACTTTAGAAGCCCTCCTGAACAAGCTCGCGTCTAACTTTCACAGAGCCCTTAGCACAATTTGAATACGAAAGAGATACTGAATAAAAAGCTTTAATCTCTTGTCTGTTACACTGCTTCCTTGCCTCTCTTCATCTCCTCCTCTTCCAAGGGCTTTTCTGTGTAAGGAAAGTGAACACTTTCTGTTGAAAGTGAAGTGTAAGGCTCAACAAGATGCTTTTGCCAGGCTGAGCTGGGAAAACAGCTCCTGTAAATCTTCTCCGTCAAAATTTAGCTACATTTGTGCTGCACTGCCTTCAGTGTAAGACTTTGCAGGTAAAAGATTAGTAAAGAGCTCTCGGTGAACAAAAATCATTCAATCAGCAGAATGTACAGGGAGTATCAGATGTGCTCTCCACCTCCAATACTGTGAGGCTCTCTCCTCTGATACCTCTGCCCCTCGGTGAGCTGGAACTGCTTGAAAGGCTTTTCTGTTCTCTGGGTCTCTTGTCAATTTGAATGCCAGGAAATGAGCCCCCTTTGTGAGATTAATTAATAGCAGGAGCGGATCGGCGGGGCCCAATCGCCACGCAACGGAGCTGTAATTGCTACTTTGTGGAGAGGAAAGAAAAAAGTTTGGGTTGCACTTTAAGAAGAGGGTTTAAGGAAAGTTCTTTGAACTAGAGGTCTCAGTGCACTGGATTAAGGCAAGAAGTAAGGAGGCCTTTGAAGTTTGCTAAGAGGTTTTGGAAGGGAAAAAAGTTGGGTGGCAAATGCGAGCTGGCAACATCAAAAGCGCTCACACCGCGCCTCACCTGCTGGGCCTCCAAACCGGGACCACGAACTGGACAGCAGCATTGCGGGTCAACTGACCAGCTGGGAAGACAAGGCCAGTGGGTGGATGTTTGTTTCTTTGGACTGCTAACAACACTGCTGCTGTGCACAGGCCTCATGCATATACCATATATGCATGGGTAGACTCAAATTAGGGATGCTATTGTAGAAGACTCTGAACTTGACAACATACCTACGTGAAAGAATGGCAAAACTGCTGTCTTGCCCTTCCATCCTAAGATCTTCAAAGACATTTAGAAAAGTATCCCATATGCTTATCACTTAGCAATGATGCATTGATAAGAGGACAAAGAGATGAGATTGTTATAGAAATCATATCCATACTCTGTCTGGAAATAAGAATTAGTTTAGGTCATCTAATCTTGACAGGGGCAATATTGCCCCCAAGGGGGTGAAATTGATTCTTGAGTGTGTGTGTGTGTGGGGGGGTGCGTGAAATAAAATCTTAGATACAATAATGGTTTATGGCTCTCTAAAGGGCCACAGTGCATCAACAGATATCCAGTTTATCCTTGCTAATACAATTTCATGGGGAGGGGACAATTAGAAAGAAAATACCCAAGGATCAACAGTTTATGCAAATTTCTAAAAAGCAACTCTATTTTTTATGCATTGCATATTAACCAGAAGTTACAAGCGTTTGTATTTTATATTTTGATATATTGTGTTTTTTCTAGTTTTTATATTTCAAATGTTTTTATACTTCTAAATCTCATATTAAATATTTTATTTACCTTGTCAGACTTGGGAAATCTACATATGTTAATTGAAAAGCTTGAATAGGACTCAACTCTCACCATTAAAGTTTGTGCATAAGATCAGTTTTTGTTTTTGTTTTTTAGTAAGAAATTTAATTTTCTTTTTTTTTTTCTTTTTGGCCACCTTGTGAACTATTACATGTAATAAACTAAGCATTTAAGAAATGATCTGGTAGATCTACATGTTTTACAAACACAACTTATTCTAGCTTTTTAAACTTTGTATACTTTTTTCTAAGTATACAAACTAACTAATTAAGCAAGTATAGTTAGGTATTCATTTCAAATGATAAGCAATATTTAGGGAAAGGAGTAAAAAACACTACCTAAAATTTATTGGCTGATAGGATTGTTTTAGACCTCTTACTAATTTTAAGTTTAAAGGGATTGTCTTCATTTTGAACAAAGCAACTTTCAAAATAAATACATAAAATTTTAATTTAACGAAATGTGTAAATATTTAGGAATATGCTTCAATAATGAAAAACCTTGGGTTCCTATATTTTTAATCTATGAAAATACTGTAATTTTCTCCCATTACAATAATGAGGAAAGTTTGAAAATCAAGATCCAATCTGGAATGAATAAACCTGAAACTTTTGTCAACAGGCTGGGTAGCTAGACATCATGTTTCTATGCATCTTCACCACACAGACTGTTTGTTCTTTACTGAAATTTGAGAAAGAAGTTTTGGAGGTTTTCCTTTAAAGAGAATGTACATGCAGAGCAACATGCATAGGGAGTGATGTCTCCTTCTTTTTCATATCTTTGGTCTGTTGTCTTCAGGAAAGTATTCAGTAGCATGACAATCCCAGCTAAGCGTACTGGTGACACTTCAGGCTTCCTTTTCATTGACATCCAATACCAATTCAGGCTGCACAGTCTGGTTGGCCCAGCCTAGCCTTCAGCCCACAGTGAGCAATCAATACACGTGTTGACCTACCACACTGGTGCACCCAACACATCAACCCATGGACTTTGCAGCCTCATTACAGAACCACCTTGGGGGACCTGCCATTTTGAAAGTTTAAAAATATCTTTAATACAATGAGTGACTGAATGAAGTAGCTAGTAATCATGAGTCTATTGTCAGAATCCCCAATCCCCCATCCTTCCAAACTTGCAGGAGCACATGCCCCTGTTTCAAATGAATACCCATGTCTAAAGGCTTACCTGACTTAGAGGACATCTGTCAACTCCATGTATAATAGACACTATGTACACATAGGGCCATGTACAATAGAAATGGCTTAAAATATATTTCTTACAATATTGCCTATGCCATTGTCTACTCACTGTCAAGAAGCTGTGTATAATTATACTCATTAAGAAAAACACACATATATTCAATTACCTTTTTGCTGCCAATGCAGGAAATGTAATAGTTTCCTGTTATAGTATATCAGTATATCTTAGTATATGCCATGCATGTTAAAGTTTACCACTCCTTGAGGTTTTCAACTGCAATGCTTTCTAGCTATCTGGAGAATTATAATTGTGTGCGCACATCAATTATGGATTGGATCCAGCATTTTCAGATAACTTCCCAAATCACAAAGAGAGTGCAGTGGTCTCCAGGCATTTCCAGGCAGTTTGATTACAGGTGTAGCCCACACAGCCTCGTTAGTTCTCCGTGATGAGGGCTTCTCTCCCTGCCAGGTCTCTGGAAGAGGCACTGACCACTGCTTTTCACTAACAATTTCTTCCCATTCCCCAGAGATGCCTTAATGAGCCCCTTGGACGTGGCCAAAGGCAATCTTGTTCTCTGGGCCAGTGAGGTGAAAAGCCAAAGCTTTACCTACCAGGCAAACAATAATTAATAAGGTATCTTTGATTCATCTCAATTCATTAACAAAGTTACAAGTTTGACAGCCTCAAGGAACAGAGTGGTAGTCTGTCATTTTATTTACAAGTATTGAATGAAACGCACATGCCAAGGTATGTTAAAAAATTAACTTACAACAAAAATAAATGAATGTAGAATACTAATTGGGGGAAAGCAACTGACAGATACTGCAAAAGATTGATTTTAGGGAAAAAGGAGAAATCTGTTTTCTGTTTATTTTAAGGACAGGAAATGAATACTGATTAGAAATGTATAAGCAGTTGCGTTGTACAGCATTTGGTAATATTTTCACTGGGTATTTGATTTGTCTAAAATTTTCCCAGGTTTTAGATTAGATGCCAGTTATCAGAGTTAATATTTGGTCTAATAGTTGGACTTTCTTGGATATGTGGTTCTTCAATTGCAAGCATTTGCCATGCCTCCCAGTGGGAAAGTAACTCAAGCCCAAATGTCGCCTTGTCACGGAAAGAAATGCCTACCTTCTATGGAAAAAACAGGCCTGAGATGAGGTGTTCAAAATTTCTGTTGAAGAATTTTTTCCTAAGAAACTGTTGTCAACTTAAGAAATAGTACCCATTTGGATTTGAAGGAATCTTGAAATACTACATTATTTCTTAAATCTGTTGTCTAGATAATGTATAAATTTGCCCCCTAACCTGAAATAAAAGTAAAAACAAACCAAAATAAAACCATGTTTTTAAATAAGAAATATTAGTTAAAATAAGTGCATTAGAATAAAGGAATTCAGAGAAGGGGAGGGTGTATGAGGGCACAGGGAGCTGCTCCATATGATAGTCACCCTGTTTAGGTGGGGGAGGGTGCATCTCATTTGCATTTGTTGTGTTACAGTCTTGCTTGGGGCCTGTCTCCACAGTGAATAAGGTGCCTGTGGAAGGCAGAGTGGGGCTGCATGAAGGCGATGGCAGAGTCAAGCCGCTTCCCTAATCAGCTTTGCTGGGACCACGGCATGATAGCCTCCGTGAAGAAATGTAGATAATACATACAGCAGCTCCTGGAACTGTCTACTGCCTATGTGGGCTGCAGTCAGACTATTCTAATCCTGCCTGGGAATTTCAGAAATGCTGTAGTGAGGTTGTAGTGACATCTAAAGGCAGGCTCTTCAATGCATGCTGCGCTTCTGAACGGTTTGCTTCTTAGAAATGCTTCTAAGCAGAGCTTCAGACCAACTTCTCCTAAAATCTGAACAAAGCAATTTTACATCGGATCTTTTTTCTTCTTACTCTATTTCCGGGAGTGTGTGGTGGAGGTGGCAGGCAGATTTTCTTGCTCTTTGGGAAAGGCTTTCCTGTGTTCCATATTCCATCACTGCTGTGAGGTTCTCTTCTCTGCACTTAACAGCCTTAAACATTCTTTGACCACCTGTCTTAAGGCCCAACCAGGTTGAAGTATGTAAACCACACTTCAGGTGAGAGAGTTCACTGCCATTGTGCCAAGATCTAGCCTAGTGTACCTGCCCTTAGCTAACCTTCCTCAGCTGTTCTCCCGGACCTCAACAGGGTAATCCAGGGGCTGTGTGGTTTTCACTGCAGGGTGGACCCTGGCCAAGCCACATGCTGCTCTTGCGAATTGCATATGACCGCTTTGCCAATGTGGATACGAAAATATGCATTTTTAATGTTGGGTGCTCACATTTGAAGTGGTTTCTTTGCTTTGCTTTAAATAAAATGACCTCTTTCTTAGCCAGTTCAGTAGACTTCTTCCCTCTCTTCCAACACTAATGGCAGAAACTTTAGCATCTTGCAAAGGTGGTGACCTTCACACCACCACCACCCCTAGCATCCCGGCCGTGGGCATTTCTGTAACCTTCTCTCTCATACAAATGTGCCCCTGAGCCAGTGAATCTAAAGTGCTGTGGGCTTTGTTCCATCTTCACTATTCTTAAACCACCAGACACATCACATCGGGAAATGTAAACAAGGACAAGAAAACCAAGCAGTGTACACAGGGCAACAGCATATCGTACAGGCAGGTGATTCCAAACAATATTAGAAGGTGAATGTGTTTTCTTAGCTCCCCACTGCAGAGGTGGGAGTTTTTCTTTTCTTTTCTTTCTTTTTTAATGGCCTCAATGAAAGACCTATAAGTTGAGTTGAGTATCAGAAGATAATAACTCTAGTGGTAAAGATCCCTGCATCCGTCTGCCGCTCTGCCCTGGCAGTAATCCTGGCTTTGGGTATCTAAAATTTCCGAAAGATGTATTAGTGTCCTATACACATGTGCTCTTGTATGCTCATAATCCTTTTCACTAGCATCTTAACTGCATGCTTTGTATTTAAATTTTTCTTCTGACCAAGTAAATCCCTTTGGATGAAGTGACAGCATCATTTCAGCACCCATAGCTGGTGACAGCTGATGGAGAGACCCTGAAAGACTGCAAAATGTTCCTTTCTAGCTTTCTTCAAGACCAGCGCCAGCCACCAGCTGAGCGATTTGTTAGTCCTCCCTTCAAGCATCAGACAGTTGAAGAGGCCCGCAGTAAATGCTGAAGAAGAGGAATAGATACTAATAAAAAAAGACCATATCTGTGCTTCTGGTTTACCCACGCCTTTAATTAGCTAATGATTTATTATATGTGAACATGGAACCTTTTTATTAATTCCTGTGTGACCCTTTATTAATACTGTATGAAGTATATTTGGTATCTGAAATGCAGTGAAAACTCAGCTTTGAAAGCAATAATTGCCAATAACCTTTGAAAGAACAGCTCACAGTCCCAGATCAGTGCTGTTTCTCCTTCTTCAGTGAACTTTCCTTAACATATCTAATGTGTAATATATTCTGTTGTTCTAAATGAAAATGGAAAGATGTCCTTTTTGGGAAGAAGCTCACATGGCAGGTTGCCATTGTCAGATTAAGTAAGGAGGTAATAAGATTGAAAAGTAAGAAACTAGATTTCAAATTAACTTGGCCTTTAGTAGTAGGTTGGCCCTCATGTGGAATTATTTAGTGTAAATATTTACCTAATCAAATGCCCTTCCTATATTTGCTGAAAAAGAAAATGATGTTTTCAGGGGAAGAAAAGATATTAACCATTTGTGAACAACATTTTGAGATTGTTAGATTTCCTTTGTAAACTTAGATCCCTAACATGTAATCATCTTTCTAGAAATTAAATATTCACTCACATTTAAAACAAAAATAACATACAAACATATGCTACTTTTAAATATGTCTGGTGATAGATATGTGTTTATATACCACCTCTTTTATTTTTTTACCACTTTTTCCTACGCTTACCTTAATTATATTAAGGATGAAGAGAAAGTTGGAAGATTATCTCATCATATGTGTCTTTCTACCTATAAATATCCCTTGAAATTGAGAGTTGAGTAGAAGGAAGATTGCTGGAGGTATGTCCTAGGTCCACATGGAGACATGACTCATCCCTGAGACTATATCACAGGGATGAGTGAATGTCGGTCACCTTAGAACCTTAAAAAGTTCTGCTTGAGACAACAACTTGACAATGCAAAATTAACAGATGAGTCCATCATCAACATTCTGGCTTGACAACTTTAAAAAATATATATAGAAAAACTTTCCCATACATATAGAAATGTGTGCATGTGTGTGAATGTGTGTGTATGTATACATAATTTCCCTTTTGTATCACCAATGTTTTTTGAAATTGATGAAATTTTACAATGATATGAATCTAACATTCTGAAACTGTTTTAAGGTATTTGCATACTACATTTCATGCTTGATTCAGATTTTACAAAAGCCTTTGCACTTGAAAATGCAACAAATTAAAAATGAGAAAACGAATACAAAAATTAAGGGAAATAGTCATCTTACTTTATATTTTGGAGTTGTTAACAATGTATTAGCAGCAAAACTTATCTGCATCTTTTAATGAAAGAGAATGACACAATTTGGAGTTTTAAAATCTGCCTTTTAGGTTTGTCAGTATGCATTGAATATTCCATTTTCTTATGTCTGCACTCCTGATTGGAGGGTGGGGATACTTCACAGAGTGAGAAGGAAGAGAGTTGAAGACTTTTACAATTATGAATATTATTACTAATCCTCCAAAATAGGCATTTTGCTAACATCAAATAATGTCTTTTCCTGAAATACGAGAAAATTTGCTAAACTCAATCCTAGTGTGCTACAAGGATATTAAAGAATGTTAAAAGGACAACAAAAAGTCCTATAATCAATTTAAAGTGAGCAATCTGCTAATAAAATAGAAATCTGACTTTGTTGCATTGTTGCTTGAACCAAAAATGCACATGGGCTTTCAAATATTCAAGTACTTCACCATCATTTGTGTGTGTGTGTGTGTGTGTGTGTGTGTCTGTTGAATTATTAATACAGGGTTGATGCTATGCTCACCAGCTTCTCCTGGATCCCTATTAGTAAGTCACAATTTGATGTGTCACAATGAAGGGTGAAAGGGATGTCTAATAAGCTTATAATCTATCGGTGAGCACACATTGGTATCTGTTTCTTGATCTACTTCTTTTTGCATTAAGTTATTTAAAATGGGCTTTGGTTTTTCTATAAGAAATTTTCCAATTTTTTTTATTTTAATTTTTGCATTGGTTGTTGTTGGTAGGGACATGTATGCATGTGTGTTTTAATGGGCAGTTGTGTGTACTATAATTTTTTAGTGTCTCTTTATGCCACATATTTAAATGCAAATATATGCATACATATATGTACCACGTATTTGTATATGCAGTGTCTGTTTACATTTTCTGTCATGTAGTCATTAACCATACAACGTAGACTTAAAGGATGTCAAAACTGACAGCCCCAGCATGATGGATGATGCTGTGCTAGACTGATTCTTACCAGGTGTGGTGTGATGGGAATTCAAATGCTGTTCAGAGCTCTTATTTGTGTTAGTAAAGTTTTGCTTTTCTGTAAGTTATTTTATTTTATTTTTTTGATGGGAGGGGCAGAGAGGGCTTTCAAACTTGTAATCTTAAAATATTCTGTAAGATGTTTTGAATATTTGAAAGAAAAATCCATGGAGGGTTCTTTCAATATGTATATCTGATGCATGTTCTCCATTTTTATATCATTCACTCTTCAACTTCAGTAGTCTCAGGTTATCAGGATAAATATTTTCAAAGATTTCAAATTCCTGATCCCGTTGTCACTATTCTTTTGGGTATATAAATGTCCTCACTTAACCCCCTTAACTTGGCAGAAGTGATTCCTGCCTGTCTGAGTCCATGAAAACACCAAGCCAAAATTTTAATGAACATTTGATGTGAATATTTTGAGCCAGCTACAAATCTGAGGGGTGAATGCAACCTTCTCTGGGGTCTCTGCAGACAAGGCCTGATCTCTAAACTAAATTCAATAGCTGACTGGCTCCTGCTGGGCAGTCAGTGCAGGGATATGTGGCTAACCAACATTCTGTACCCAAGGTTGCTCATTTTCATAATTCAATGCCTTCTGATTAAACAAACAGACAGACAAACAGAAACATTGCTTTTCTTTTAGCAGTTTGAGGTGGGAATGACAATGCTAAATAGGTAAATATGTCCCCAGTTCAGTTCTGACCAGGGCATGGGAGGCCCCCAGTTTGGCTCCCACCCTAGGCATGCTTCCCATGTGGGAGGACCCTGGCTCATGGGGACATGCCTCCCATGCAAGAGACCCCTTGGCCAATGGTTCTTGCCCTTCACAGCCCCATCCCCACTTGTGCAATGAAATGATGTAGAAAACATGATGTGCAACTATGGAGCCTGCTCTGGGCCTCCCCCCTTCTCTCTCTCTCTCTCTCTCTCTCTCTCTCTCTCTCTCTCTGGGGAAAAAAAAAAAGAATTATGCTATCCAGAATTCCACAATACTAGACAACCTGCCTCAAGATGTTGTCAAATATAATCTGTCATCAACAGAAGCAACTGGCAACTTGTCATCAGTAGACCTGAGAGACAGGGTTTTTATTTCACCCATATCCTTATACATCTTTCCAAATAACACTGGTTTAACTTGGTTTTGGGGTATAGATGGTCTCAGAAGGTTGTCCCTTGATCTGCAATAAACTGTGTTCCTCACCAAATTTTCATAGAAAATTATAACACAAAACAACAAGCCCAATGTTCACAATCTTTATTACTTTGAACTGTATTCAAGGATTCAGGTGAGGTGGTAGATAAGAGAGGAGGCAATTCATTCCAACTAAAATAAATGTTCGCAATTTGTGAAAGTTGACTGTGGAGATTCAACAATCTTTAATTAAGAGGTGACATAACTGTTTTGTGGAGATTGTTTTATCTTGATGGTCAGGCACTGACAGAAATTTTCAGCAACTGTAGTTGGACAGTGCTCATTAACACAGACAACATATCACTGCTTCTTAAATTCTATTACGTACTTCCAACTCAGAGAACTTGTGGATAACGAAAGGGAATCACGTGGTCACCCTCTGAATTTTGTCATTACATGTTTTCCTTATTCTTTATCTTGACTTTTACCTAATTATTTTTTATTTGAGCCCTGCTACCTGATTGATACATAAGCACAGCCCTGTCTCATTCTTACTTCCATAACCCTATGTACCCATATCCTCTGTCCTTCCTTGCCTATTTTTCTGCCTTTTAGTCAATACTTCCATTTCACCCTTCTGTCACACGCTGCCCGCTAGAACGTATGGCTAACCATTAAGGCCCATTTTTCCTAATTTAAGAATTATCTCCATAGGTAAGAGACACTAAGCCAGTCACAACATTTTCCAGGGACAAGGGAACTCGTCATAGTGCCTTTTAGCAGGCAGTAGCAGCAGTGTAGAAGAGAAATGCAATGACCTTTAAGTGTGTGCAATGTTCATACTATTGTAAGCACGAGGACAAGGAGGTTCTGAGAGGTGGGGCATCAGGCACGTTTACACAGTTGTACACAGCGCAGGTCCCAGCCAGCGAGGTGACTTCCGGATTTAGGACGCGGTGGCTTATCTCACACGGCAGCCAAATATTGGAGACCGAACATGAGGTCATCAATTTGTCTGGTGATGTAAAGTTCCTAGTAGGAAAAACAAAACAAAACAAACAAACAAAACAGAAACCCAACATAGTATACGAGTATATACAAAATAAAGGTTTCACAGACCAAAAGGAATGCAACATGCTCTCACCTAAGAGTAAAATTAAAGAAAGTTTATGATGATTTGCCCAGATGGAATACATTTGGATGTGAAGAACTACTAATAAGTATGTTGAGACAATAGGTGTCCACTGCGACTACCCAACATACAGGTACATATTTTCACCCTAATTCTATATCTCGTTCCACAGGTACTCAATGAGAACTACAATACGTGGAATTTGTGATACAGAGGTCAGTGAGTGGGTCCTAAATGATAGATGTCTATTTGGGACTTGCTAGAAATCCACCGTCCAGTGTTGCAAAAACAGTTCATCGTAGGGAGCGTCCAATGGAAGCAATCCTCTGCCAACCACCTGCAGAAGGTGCTGGCAGGCTGTAGCTCCTGGGTGGTCCTGGCTGTCACGTCTAGGGACCTCGTGCTAGAGCAGTGTGCATGCTGCAGGAGCCAGTGCACAGAAGCTGTGGACACTGCGGGTACCTGCTGGCGAGGACACTGGGACCAGGCATCTGGACCCTTTCCTCCTGCAATGTCTTTCCAGCACCCTCTACTGAAAAAACTTAACATGACGCTAACTGACAAAGGAACAGGCATTTAAAGGATCCAGAGCCATTTTCATAAATCAGACATCTGAGGGAAACATTTAGAGCTGAGAGCGATACATTCATAACTGACCCACAATTAAAAGCACATCACCCACAAGCCAAGGCCTCAGAGGCATCTCCTTTGAGTGCTTTGGTTTTAGCTTCTTCTAGCAGCTACTTGTAATAATATGCTAATAGTTGTCATTCTTGGTATGTCATCATTAAACATTACCTACTAATATCTTACTAAAGAGTGTCCCAAAATTCACGCAAGATTTGAATTTTGTGTCATTTGTGCGGTAAAGTGTTGCCAATGAAAAAAAAAAAAGACAGCGTGACAGCTGACAGTTCAGGGTTATTAAAAATGGAGTGCTACACGAAAGAACAACGCGTTTTCATTGTTGAGCAATAAAAACTTACAATTTTTAATTATAAACCTGTGTTTTCTATCAAAATTACTTTTTGTGTGAATTTTGGGACACCCTTTATGAATAGTAAGAAGTGTGGCCAATTTTATCACCTCCTTCCCAACCCAGTGTTTTAGCTATGACTGTAGAGACCCATAAAATTTTAAATGACATACAGTGACCCCTCGTTTTTCGCAGTTAATGGGGACCAGAACCTTCCGTGAAAGCTGAAAAACCGCGAAGTAGGATTTGCCCCTAGGAATTTTCGTGTATGTGGATACAAGAATGTTTTAAATATGTAAACAGTATTCATACTTTACTCATTTAAGACAAAAATTACAACAGTATACGTATTGACTTAAACGTGTCAGTGCTAATTAATAAGGTTAATTACAAAACCTTATACAGTCATAAACATGAATCAACATTGCTTTCTGAGAGAGGCGAAGAGTCTTGTGTGGGTGGCGGAGGAGAGGCTCTCACTTGACTCGGAGAAGCTTTAGGCTCACTCGGAGACTCTTCTGCTGGAGGCGCTGACGGTAGAGCCGGGGGCTTTACCTTGGAGAGAAACATGGTGATGGGTAGTTGTTGTCTTTGTTTTTTCTTTTCCTTCAAAATTCCCCTGTACAAGGACATAACCCCATCAACGCGATTGCTGAACTCGACAGCTCGAACCATATTGTCGTCAATGTCTTGTGCAAATTGTTGCATTGCTCTTGCCATGTTGCACAATTGTTGCAGATTCTCCAGGGTAAGGCCACGCTTTTCAGTTTCTTCTTCGTCTTCCTCTTCGTTTTCAGTGAGGGAGGGGGAGCCTCCCTCACTGATGAGGTTAGGAAACTTTTCCTCCACGTAACGACAAGCAGCATCGTTGTCCGCAGAGGAAGCCTCACCATACAGAAGCACGTTTTTGAGGCTGTATCTTTTTGAAATATTTCAAACCAGCCTTTGCTGGCTGAAAAGCCTCGTCCTCGAGGTGGCGAATCACTCCTGGCAGCGCTAGTACTGGCTTGAGGTTCGTCAGCACCTTCTTCAGCCTCTTCATTGTCGTCATCGGGCAAGATTTGGTCGTAGAGAGCTTTGGCCTTTGTCCTGATCATATTAGTGTCCAAACTCACTGTCTTTTTCCTGCAATCAGCAATCCACAATGCCAGCACAGCTTCCATTTTCACAATTCTGTTATGATGCAGAGTTACCACACGTTTCGCTTCTTTGTTGAAGGTTATTGAAGCAGTTTTGCGGTTGTTTGCTTCCTCTTTCTTGATGGACCGCACTGTAGATTCATTCACCCCGTAATGGCGTGCCACAGATGCATCACTTCTGCCCTCTTTGATCATTATCTAAAAGTTTCACTTTTTCGCTGATGGTCATCATCTTCTTCCTCTTGGGCACCCCGGAGGAAGCTTTCGCAGGGGCACAGCGCTTAGGCGGCATTATAAGGGCTTAATTAATAAAAAAAGTTATCGCTTAAACAAAACAAGTGATCGCCAACACAACACTAAAACCCCGTCAACGCTCCATTCCGCAATGTGGCTGCTGACATGGTTGTATTTTTTCATTTTTATTTTTTGATGAATATTTTGGAAAAACCTGCGAAGCACTGAAGCCGCAAAACATGAAGCGCGAAGTGGCAAGGGAACGCTGTAGTATGTAATCTTTGGGGATAGACTTTTTCCTTCAGTGTAATTCTCTGTAGATTTACCCAAGTTGTCAACTGTATAAATAGTTTGTTCTGTTTTACTACTATGCAGTATTCCAAAGTACAGGCATGCTACAGTTTGTTTGACTATTTACCCACTGAAGAATATCTATTGTTTTCAGTTTTTGGCTATCAGAAATAACATTGCTATAAAAATCCATGTACAGATTTTTGCTTGAATATGTTTTCATTTCTCTGGGATAATGTCCAAGAGGACAGTTGATAGGTGGTTCAATAGTTAGCCACATGCTTAGGTTTTTAAAAAACTACCAAACTGTTGTTCAGAGTGGCTGTATCATTTCCCATTCCTATCAGCGATGTATGAGTGATCCAGTTGCTCTGCAGTCTTTCTAGCACTTGGAGTCATCACGATTTTGTTTTTATTTTACGGTAGCTGTTCAGATAGGTGTATAGTGATATCTCATTGTGGTTTTAATTTACATCTCCCTAATGGCTAATAATGTTTTTAAATAGCTTCTCATATGCTTATTTGCCACCTCCATACCCTCTTCTGTGAAATGTCTCAATGTCTTTTGTCCCTTTTTCTCATTGAACTGTTTGTTTCACTATTAATTTTTTGAAGTTCTTTATATATTTTAGTTACCACTCTTTTGTTGAACATGTGATTTGAAAATATTTATTTCAGTCTGTACTAATTATTTTTATTTTCTTGGTATGGTCTTTTCTAGAGTACTTTTTAATTTTGATGAAGTCCAGTTTATCCATTATTTCTTTTGTGGATGGTATGTGTGTATGTATGTGTATGTGTGTAAGTGTGTGTGTGTGTGTGTGTGTGTATGCATGTATGTATGTATATGTGTGTGTGTGTGTGTGTATATATATATATATACACACACACATATATATATAATAAACATTTTTAGTACTCTGGTAATTAACCAAAGGTTTGCAACAAATACAGGGAATTATTTCATGAAATAAAAAGGCTGAATCTTGTTAATAATAGCAATCTTTGTAGTGTTTTTACTTGCCTGATTCCTACCTCCCGCTTCCCACCTCTGCTGTAGCCTTGAAAACCAAGCTCACCATCTGGCTAACCCAGTGACTTCATAGCCGCTGATGAGGGAAAACACATAGTGAAGCTTCAAAAGCTTCACTTTCAGATCATTTTTATTATTTGAACTATTAAGTTAGTGAAAATGTAATTGCAGTTTTTGCATTTTGAAATTTGCCATTTGATATTGAATATGTTCTTAAATAAATGTGGTTATGTTATACATCATTTTAATGTGCATTTCTCACTATGTTTTTTTGCTAATGACTTCTTATTTGCTGTTTATTTTATATTTATTTTACACTATGTAAATGATGTTAGACAAAAGCAAATCCAAGTGATTTTCTTATTCAAGTTCAAAATGGATGGTAAGGTAGCAAAGACAACTCCCAACATCAGCAACGCATTTGACCCGGGAACTGCTAAAGAACATACAGTGCAGTGGTGGTTCAAGAAGTTTTGCAAAGGGGATGAGAGCCTTGGTGATGAAGAGCTTACTGGCCAGTCATCAGAAGTTGACAACAACCAATTGAGAGCAACCACTGAAGCTCATCTTCTTATAATACACAAGTTGCCCCAAAACTCAACACCAAACATTCTACAGACATTTGGCATTTGAAGTAAATTAGAAAGGTGAAAAAGCTTGATAAATGGGTACCTCATGAGCTGACTGAAAATTTTAAAAATCATCATTTTGAAGTGTCATCTGCTCTTATTCTAGGCAACAACAATGAATTATTTCTTGATCGGATTGTGATATATGATGAAAAGTAGATTTGATATTACAACCAATGATGACCAGCTCAGAGGTTAGACTGAGAAGAAGCTACAAAGCACTTGCTAAAGTCAAACTTTCACCAAAAAAATGGTCATGTTCACTGCTTGGTGTTCTGCTGCTGGTCTGATCTACTACAGGTTTCTAAATCCTGGCAAAACCACTTCCATACATTAGTTATTAATATAAGAAAACCCAATATGCAATGTCTGTCTTACTCGACCTGACTCAGAGCTTCCCTGTGTGAACAACCTTCCCTTGGGATGTTTGCTGAAAACAATCAGTAGCGGTGGTTTAACACTGAAGGTGCTTAGGGAAATAATAACAATTGGGAGCAAAAGTAACAGTTGGAGCCAACAGCAAGATAACCAAATGTCTTTTGGTCTTTCACTTCCTCTAGGTCTTTATTCAAATTTTGTCTTATTAAAGACAGAATCTCTAACTACCTATATAAGATGACATCTACTCTTCTTTCTCTGTCCTCCTCAACTTTTCATGACACTTAATATTCATATAGTTTGTATGTGTGTGTTTCTATCTTTTTATTGTCATCTTCCTCCACCAGAATATGATCTCCTTAAGGGCAGGTCTTTATTTTGTTAATTGCTATATCTCCAGTGCTTAAAAATTCTTTTCACATAGTAGGCCCTTGATTAATATTTATATGTAAGGCAGCAGGTGGGTAAGCTACTGCAGCCTTGACTGTTTTTATTGTTGTTTGTTTGTTTGTTTGTTTGTTTGTTTGTTTTTCTAATAGGAACACAAAACCTCTCTGAAAAGTCCCTGAAATTTTTTTCTTTATTTGTCTTTTAGGCCAAAAGTGAGTTGTATAGCTTCTCTATCATAAGGAAAGGTGAGAAAATAAGTTTTAGGTTTTTTTCCTCCACAGTTGAGAGGCAAGGGAAAAGGGAGTTGGGAGTGAATTTTCGATAGTCATTCATTGGTGTCCCTCACTGCCATCCCGTTCTTCAAGTAGTTGAATCTTGCCATTTATTCTTTACATTTTAGTTCAACCATCACTTCCTTGAGAGGTTCTCCTCTGGTCACTCCCTTCTCCAATTCCATTTCAGACTTTTTGTTAAATAGTATCATAGAACTTTTTCTCAGCAATGACTTATATCAACCTTTTCTGTTACCTCTTCCTGAAATTAATTTTTCCAGATTTTCATGTAGCTGACTTAGCTCAAACATAGAAGCCTTCTCTTACCATCCTCTCTAAAATAGGCTACCCACTCACTGCCCTGCCCTGCCATACTTGATCTCATTTACTGATTTGTTTTCTTTGTAAACCTCATTGATATCTAAAATTTTTCAATTATGAATTTATTTTCAATATATTTATTTCCCCTAAAGGGGAATATTGATATGCTAGGGTCCTTTTCTGCCTTGGTTCTCAGGACTCAAAAATTCAAACTTTGAAGTCATGTTAGTAAATAAACCAAACTCAAAATTTAGACATCCGTAATAAGTATTTTTACTGTCTTCTAAATTAATGATTTAGTAGCACATGTTCAAAGGCCTTCATGACCTGAACTGCAATGATAAACATTCGTAATAAAAGATCACTAAAACTAGAGCTATGTTCATCAACTCTGAAAACTGCCCCCAAAACTAAGAAACTAAATTCAACTTTTATCACAATTTGATTCATAGAGAAATAAATATGAGTGCTGTCTGAAAAATATCCAGCCATGTAATATGAAAAATAGATGGCATATGACTGACTTTTTTCCAAATATCCCTCATATAATTCTAAATACAGAAATTCAAGAAATGTGGAATGGCTCCAAAAGCTATATTAAATATTTGATAAATGATTTACACAGTTCCCTAAAATCAAGTGTAATTGGGCTATATTGTCTAATTGAGTAAATTGGTGATCAGAATGTGTAACTAATCAGAATTGAAGTCATTTTGAGATCATGATCATTTGTTACTTTCCCTGAGCTTAATTTTTATCATTTTTATCCCTAAATATGAAAATAAGAAAATGTGATTTCAAAAGTATAATTATAAAATACATTGTAATTGAGAATAATAAATTTCCAGTTTAAACAATAAGTTGGTAGGAGAAACCAGGATGGCTCAGCTGGTTAAGTGCTCATTTTACAGCCTCTGGGACTGAGGATCATCCTGGATCCAGCCCACGTAGATTTACATGGACTGAACTGGGGTGTGCTTACTATGCAGGAGGTCCCCAGTTTGATTCTAGGCCCCTAGGTGAAGGGGGCATGTCTCCCATGCAGGAGGCCCCCAGCCCAGTTTCTGCCCTGCATGGCCTCCACCCACCTGTGTGAAACAAAACCATGTCGAAAAATGATAACATACAACTATGGAGGCTGCTCTAGGTCCTCCCCCTTCTCTCTCTCTCTCTCTCTCTCTCTCTCTCTCTCTCTCTGTCTCTCTGTCAAAAACAATACAATAAATCTTAAAAAATAATAATAATAAGTTGGGAGCTTAAAGGCCAAGAGTGCTGGACAACTCCAAGACTCTCAACCTCTCTCCAGCTCAGTTTATCAGACTCCAATAAGGGATAATTTATGAGCTTAATCAAGAGGATAAGTAGGAGTGGCACTGCCAAATTGTAGCATCAATAGATTTCAGAGTGGCTAACAAGCATTACCATTAGAGTGTTATATCACCTCTAAACTCACAGTAAAGTTTCTTGATTCTGAAAAAGGAACATGGTCTTAAGAGCACTTGATGATCCCTAGGATGTTTTTAACTGTTAATACCTCAGATATGGCAGAGCCAAATAACACCTTTGTACTCAATGACAGTGTCTTATTATAATGATCACCAGGAAATTTTAGAGGATGTGGACTCTCTGAACTCCAATATCCCCATTTCAGAACGTGGCTCTCAAGGGCAGCACCTCTTCCACACTTACTCTGCATTACAGAATTCCTACAATAGCTGTGGGAACTGTAATACTCAACAGCAAACATCAGGCATCCATTAGAATTTGAGAATTCCTGTTGCATTTACTCTAGGACTCTCTTAAAAATACCAAAGCACTAAGAGCAAAGAAGAAAACTTAGAATAAGCCATACAGTCATTTCCTATGAACAAGGAGGAGGAGGAGACCACTTAGAAAGCTACTCGGGACTCGAAGAGCCATCTGCTTTTTAAGGATTATTGCCCCCTTTTAAACTGTTTTCTAAGATTAATAGGACTAAAGCCTAACTTGAATGTTTCCTCTTAAGAGCTCTTGCCACCTTACAAATTTAGTAAATGTTTACATGGCCCCTTATACTAATTATTATTATCATCAAAATTTTCTGTTATTAACACTCATGATTTTCTGTTTTGTCTCCACTACTAAACAAATTCTTCTCCAATTACTTGACACATGGTTCTGGGACTACAGAAAGTTCTTCAGGAAGATTTTCCTGTTCATTGTAGAATTAACTGATTGACTATCTTTCACACTGTGCATGAGCCTCTATTATAGCAAGTAGAGCACCTTTACTTTCCCGATGTTCAGCTGCTGTACCCACCTCTCAAATCTCACCAAACTTAGATTCCCGTATCTGAAATTTAGACATTTCAAGGTAGGGTAGCCAAAATAGAAGTATGAGTTTTTGATTTGTCCTTGTACAGTTTTGATATATTGTAATGTGTTCTCTAGAGACCTTTATTCAATGAATCTGAATATGTAAAATTTCCTCATTTGAGTAATGTCTAATTCCTTTCTATTACCTTAGCTTCAGTGCCAAAGTTGTGAGGAGAACTTAAATTGTCCCATGTTCATACACCTTTAGTGCTTTTGGGGGCATATCAATGCTCTGAAGAGAATTATTTTAGAAAGACATCCATAACTAGGTAGATAGTTTTTCTGCTGTCACCATCAGCAGTAAAAGAATCAACTTCATTTTTCAAACAGATGCTCTGACTCTGAATTTTTGAGGCAATAAAGAAAAAGAGGGAAAGCCGGGATGGCTCAGTGGGTTAAGCACTCACTTTGTAGTCCCGGGGACCAAGGATTGAATCCCGGCCCCAGCCATGCTGACCCATATGCTGAACTGGGGAGTGCCCCCAGTTCAGTTCTCACCGGGGCGAGACCCCAGCCCAGTTCCTGCCATGTGCAGCCCCGCCCACCTGTGGAATGAAACTATGTGGAAAAACCAATGATGTGCAACTATGGAGACTGTTCTGGGCCCTCCCCCTTCTCTCTGTCTGTCTCTGTATCTCTCTCTCTGTCAAAAACAATAAATAAATCTTTAAAAAAAAAAAAAGAAAGAAAGTCTTACGGGATAAAACTTGAAAAGTATGCATATTTTTTCACAGAATTGGGTGCCTGACTAAAACTTAACTTGAGCCATAGTGGTTTCTCAATAAATGTTTTGGATTAAAGTAGATTTCTATTACCGGTAGTATCTATTTTTGGTGTAAGAGTCTCAGTACTTCGTAAAAGTAAGGATTTATGACTGCCTATACTATTAGCTGCCTTTTGACCAATACGATGTTCAAAATATTACCTATGACATCTTCTCAATAATGTGAAATTATCATCCTTGAACATGTTTCATATGTACCAAAATTTCAGTTTCCATCTCAAATCCTGTATATTTCTATAATTCTCAGCTTACATAATTGGCCATAAGTGGTTTGATCTCAACTGTTATAAGGGAAGTTAATGTGGGCATTCAGTTTCTATCCCACTGGAGTCAATGAGGCAAAGCTTAGGTGAGGATGGCCTCAGAGGACGTGCTAGGGTTTAACACACACTCCCGTGAGTGGTATAAGGACATAAAAGTATACAAATGCCCTATCTTCCTTCCCTAGAAATCATGCCTATAAATATTACATGATTGGGCTCTTCTTGTTTGCTTACGATGACTTCTAGCTCTTGGCAAAAAGAACTGAGAAGTCAATCCATAAATATTTACATCTATAATTTCCAGCATTTTTAGTGATTCACTTTTTTCTATTTGTCTAATTCTTCATTTTCATGGGTATTTCTTCATGAATGAACAAGGTCATCAGCTTTGAAACCAAACCCAAGACACCAACCCTTTTCTGTCTGAAATCATCCCCTAAAATAGTCTCTATTCTAGGATTATGATGCATCCTATTCACATTTAGTATTCCCAATATTCAGAAGGACATGTGCTATAGATTAAACTTGGTGAGGTTTTGGGGTTTTTTTCTCTCCATATCTATGAAAAAAAGCTCAATGCTCAAATTAGCGGAGTTTAACTAGACACAGGAAAATCATAAAGTCAATGCAGTTTCTGTGAAACACCCCATCCTCATGTTCTTTCTCCACTTCCTTCATTTCAATGTCTCCTACTTCAGAAGTGGCCTAAAAATGATGAGGCCCTAACCCCTCCTCTCTTCAAAGATACACTCCATTTACATAATGGACATTATTATGTTACTTACTGTATTATTTAATGCTAAACTGCCTCCATTTTGAGAACACAACACAAATCTGACCTCTTTAAATTTCTCTGAAAAAAAAAAGGAAAGAAAAGAACGTCTCTTGGGTTTTCTTACACTTTTTGTTTCCCCTCTAGGGTTTTGTCACACTTACTCCTAATGGTCCCACCTCTCCTCTCTCACTAGGGTTCCTTGCTGCCCTTTCTCCCTGACCCATGTGTAGAGAAAGATTCCTGGATATTCTTAGCACAACAGAGGCAGCTTCAGTCTTTCAACAAGACTTTACCAAAAACATGAAAGAAAATGATGACAGAAAATATAGATAACTTAAAAAATAGTCACATTTTCAACATGTACTTTTTATTATTATTGTTATTTCAAGGATCCCAATAAAAGGAGAACAGGGTCTTGCTTACTGGGTATGAGAAAGGGCTCCTCCTTCGATAAGAACACTTAATCTGGGAATTGTTGATGTAGCTCCAGAGACAGTTTTTTCTTTCCTCCCAGATGCCTGGGCCTGTTACCTGCAAGCTCTGTTTTGTTTTCTGATATTTAGGGTGAGTCTATTTAAACTCTTCAAAATGAAACATTGCCCTGGTTCAATCCTCCTGACCAGAAAGTTATGTCCACCATTTCTAGTTTACAGTCTGAAAAAAGTCATTTCTGAAGTGTAGGATAGTCATGACTGATGAAACAAAGACATACACTAATGCAATGATTCAGATCCTAGGTAGGCCAAAGATTCTCAGTGTAAACTTTACCTTTATGTGCTTCACTTTTTTTATTATAAAATGAGAAAAATAATAGTGCTTTCTTCATGATATTATTTTAAAAAGAATTAAGTGAATCAATTCAAGTTAAGTACTTAGAAAAGGCTTGGAATCTTCTTGTTGTTGACGTTCCAGGACACAAAGGAATAATCTGTCTCTTCCTGGCTCATATCTAGCCCTCAAAGGACTATTTGATATGATTTTATCATATTTAACTCAGGTCTACCCAAATTCGTTCCCAGGGAAATTATTTTGTCAACATTCACCTGTGACTGTTCTACAATATGATGATCCCTTAACTTTTCAACAAGAGTTCACTGAAAATAACATTTATTAATAAACCACTATCTTCCAAATACCGTATTTTCCGGCGTATAAGACAACCGGGCATATAAGACGACCCCCTAATTTTACAGTTAAAACATAGGTTTAGGCCTATATTCGCTGTATAATACTACAGCCTCAGAAGTGGGGGGTAGTCTTATACAGCGAATATAGGCCTAAACCTATGTTTTAACTGTAAAATTAGGGGGTCGTCTCATACGCCCGGTCGTCTTATACACCGGAAAATATGGTACAGTGCTTACTATTAGAGAGGTAATGATGAGAGAGAAAGAAAGGAAATGCAGGCACAATCTTTGTTCTCATGGAAAAAAAATAAATAACATCATCACAGATGCTTGGTGAAAATGCTGTCTGCTTTGGAATCAGACAGGACATAGTGACTCTCCAAATATGATCCCCAATAAATGATACCTCAAGGTATTCACAAACCTGGGCAGTCACCCCCGGCCCTATACCCAATGGCTCTAAGCTGCCTGTGGCTTACTTTAGCCAATAGAATACGATAAAAGTAATACCATGCTGGTTTCAGGTCTAAGCCTTAAGAAGGCCTTCCAGCTCCTGGTTTTGTGCTTTGGGGAAGCTTTGAGCTACCATGGAAGTGGTCCAGTTACCCTGCTGAAGAGATTGCATGGAAAGGCCATGTGAAGACAGAGAGGTCTTCCAACTGCATGGAGAGAGTAAGCTCCAGCTACACACATCTCAGCTTAGCCCCACTGTGGCCCCAGACATGTGAATGAAGCCTCCTGGATGGACCCACTCAGTCTCTGCCAGCACTACCTGGAGCAAGAACAGCTCAGCTGAACCCAGTTGACCCGCTGAATCATGAGAGGCAATAAAGTGGTTTTTGTTTTAAGGCCCAAAGTTTCAGGATATTTTTTATGCATCAATAGAAAGAACAAGCACATAAAAATATCTTCTCTGCCACATGTGGTTAGAAAACCTTGGTGAAATTATTTACCCTTCATAAGGCTCGTTCCTCAACTCTGAAATGGAACAATAGTAATACTTCACAAAGCTGCTGTAAGTCAGATATAAATACTGTATGTAAAACTCCTGGATACCAGTGTTAGTAAATGGTAGCTGTTATAGGTACTTAAAAGTTTGTTTGTTTTCTGACATATCCCCAGACTAATCTTTATGTCAAATTAGGATCCATAAGACCATGGGGGCTAACCCCAAGTTGCTATTTATATCTGGCCAAAGGCTGCTTCCTCCAAGTATGTGCATCAAGTCAGGACAGAATGCTTTCTCTCCACACATAGACTTCAAGACATAGAACCTTATCTGCCATGTTCTATAGTTTTTAAAACAACCTTCTTGTTTGATTTTATATAATCAAGATATGCACTCAGTTGTTATAGCAACATGAAGTAATTAAAATTGTTGTTAAACATGACATCACAAAGTTCTCACCCTTGCCTTCAACTTAATGCTTCCTGAGAAGCTTTGGAGATTTGTAAAATAAATGATGTAAAACATGAGATGTTTTGAGTATGACAAATCTCATTTATTTTCACTGTCATCACTCACCATGGTATGTAATAGCTGCTCCATGCATACTGAAATATTGCAGATGTTTTCAAAATAATATTGGGCTATGGAGAGACCTCCTGAATTTTTCATCTGGTTAGTTTCAGTTTAAATTCCCACTACAAAGTTTCTATCTGGTATGTGCATTTTAAAATTGAGCTTCTTGCATATTTGGTCCTGGCACCAGTTGCCCACCCAACACCCAGCCCCACAGAACTTGAAAAGTGTCCCTGGCATTCCGTGAGTTATGTAGAATTGAAGAACAAGGAGGCCAAAGATAAAAGTAGTTATAACTATTCATTAGTTTTTGGTACATCAGATAATTTGTGCAATGGCTTCAGGGCTCTAATTGAATCACTTTTCCCACCTTGTCTTAATTTTAATTATGCAGCAATCATTTTTACTAACCTGTGCAAAGGAACCATATGAAAATGTGACATATGACAATATACATTTACCTAAGTTCCAGGACTACAGTGACCTACAGGCAATTAGTTATTGCCTCTAGCACTGAAATGACCAATTAAAGAGTTAACGAAATGCCCTCCAAATCACCTACATGTATAGGAGTTTTGGACTGCCAGGAACATTGCACTTCAACTGATGTCATTTTTGACTGACTGATTTAGTAAATCTACATCTGCTAAAATTCCAGACTCATGACTGTAAAACTGAGGAGTCAGGTTTTATGAGGTGCTTTCACTGTCATTAAAGACAATCCCACCTTAGCCCTTCTCCTAACAAGACAATCCTGCAGCCATTGTTACAAGGTGTGATCTTAGCTTGTCATCATGAAAAAAAAAAATGGCTTGCTAGGTCAACGAGGATGGTACTGAGTTCGTCTCAAAGATGTAAGGCATTTTTTCTAGTGGCTAGAAGCCAGGCACTAGATATAAAGAGGAAAAAGAAAGAAGGAAGGAAGGAAGGAAGGAAGGAAGGAAGGAATGGAGGAAAGAAGGAAAAAAGAAGGGGGAAACCCACTATTTTAAAATATCTTTTAAATTTTCATATTGAAATTTAAATACTATGTTTTTAAGTATTTGTAGTAGCTTTTCAATGATTCAGATATGGAATAAACTCATTAAAAGGGAAGCAACAATCATCATCATGACTCTTTTTGAATTATGCCAGGTTTGCCTGAGATCTTCTCTCTCTAAATGTATAATTCCAACTAAGGGTTATGTAGGTTGGACTCCCCTGGAACTAAAGCCTGAGATAAAGATTTATTCAATAAATAATTCACAAACACCTAAGAGTGGAGTGAGGAAGGAGACAGGAAAGGGAAGAAAGTCAACAGGATATGTTCATGAGTAGATTACCACTGTACACAACTGGAGCTCAATCCTGCAGGAGATACTGGGTGATGGTGTGAAACACGCAGAGCCATCCCACCTGAGGGCCAAAAAAGTTGCTGTATTTATCCAACTTCTGTTGGCTGTTGGCCAAAAATGCACTCAGATATTGGCTCCGTAGCACACTTGCCTATCCTGTATGAAGGCTGGGCATATGCCAGCAGCTGGAGAAAGCCTTCAGGCAGAATTCAAGTGCTTGAAGTAAAAAAAAAAAAAAAAAACCTCCAGAATGGTGAGTATTGAGTCAATCTGGTTCAGATACTATGTTACTCTGTCATTGGTATAGAACACCTCAGAGCCTCATCCTTACACTTGGGGATGTCACAGAATTGGAGGACCAATAAGGGACAAGAAGCAGAGTATGCTCGATGGCAGAGCTCATTGATTCTCTATAAATCACGTACTTGATTTGGTTGGGCACCTGACTGGGGAAAATATACTGGAAATACATTTGTCAAATTAAAATAAATCAGGACAGCAGATCTAATACTAAATATGTTTATGAAAAACAAAGAATATAATAGACAAAATTGAGGTTTATGAAAATCTAGATCAAATCAAACCAGTGACCAAAACTCTTTTCTAAACTACTTTTCCTGGGACCTAGACATATACATTAAACCACAAGGATAAAGACAGAAAAACTGAGACACACACACAGGCTTTGTTGGATCTCTCTTTGGATGAAAGCTGAAATCATGCAACCTAAAGGAAGCTCTCATCTCCAGTTGTTATTCTTAGCTGCAGAGTCAGTTCTAAAGAGAGGTTCAGATACCACAGGGAGAGAAAATCCTTTTCCAGATGCCTTCTTCTTCCTTATTTCTTAGCAATACTCCTAGAAAGCTGTTCTTCAGTCAGTCAAAATGTAATGAACACTTAGATCAAGTCAACAAATACCCACTTGATACCTACTATGTGAAAGCAGTAGGTGCCTATGTAAGGCCCAGTGAAGTTAAAGGAACTGCAAGATTCTGATGTTTCACACCTGCTGGACATGAAATGATGGATAGATAAGCGATTGAACTAAGTAAGTGAATGGACTCCTATAGCTCAACTTCTTTGTGGATAGTAACCTTGTCTTTTCTACTCTGTAAAACCCATATCACCTCTCATGCTTCATGCACCTTGTGGATGCACCCTAAATACTATTAATGGTGTGAAAACAAACAACAACAACAACAAAACCAATGCAAAGATTTATTCAGTATGAGTTGCCATTTAAGATCTGTAATTCCTGAAGTGCCACAATGTTGTTCTCAGTTAATGGAAAACACAGATGGGCAAAACTCTTTATAAGTCCCTACCATTACTCTAGCTGGGGCCTGAAATTCTGACTTCAAAAGCTTAGAGATTTCCAACTCATCTGGGAAGAATTTCTAGATTATGAAAGAAGCAGTTCTTTCACTCATTACTCTTTCCCACTTGGTTTCTTTCTTTTTTTTTCCCCTTGTAGTGTCAGCTAATTCTCCACTCACAAAATGTTTTGGCTTTGTTCTACAAGTTGTCTTCATATTTATCTTTATATTTTAATGCTATGTTTAATATGTTGTTCCTAATAAAGTCTACCCAAAGCACTTCAGCTATCTTTACACATTCTCTTGAGAGTGTTAATTTATATCCAAATTGATGCAATCAACAGGGCATACATGTTGGGCATTTTATTGATCTGGTGATTTCAGTCTGAAAGTTTGAAATAACTTCTTAAAATTTTAGTACAATCCTGGGCTTGAATAAATATAAATAAATTTATGAACAGGATCGCTTTTATATACCGGTAGCTGTCTTTAGAATCTCCTCTGTTTTATTGACCCACTGCTGATATTTTTAGATTAAAAGCTCCTGGAAGGCAGGAATTGTGAACACAACCTTATTTGCCCCTAGGCAGCGTACAGGTGTCCTGCCACATCTCAGGGTTGGAAGCCTTTGAGGTTGGGCTATCCAAGTTGACTATCTATTATTCCAGTGGATTTTTTTTTCCTATAATATAATAATTTATCTTCTTTTTGACCAACAAACAGAATAAATTGGTTTAACATAGTGTAAGACCCTGCATTTCACAGAGTATATGCCTAAAATATTAATACTTTGCAAACAAGTAATCAATTAAATTAACATTTATTTACAAGTGATTGAAAGCAGAAGCCATCTTGAGAGCAGACTTGGGGGAAATGTGACTAATAGGTGCTGAAGAGTAAAGAGAAAGCCTGGAGGAAAGTAGACGTAAAACACCTGTACCAGTTACGTCTTCAGCACAACAATGCATCATAACAAGCAACCACAGCAGGTCAGTGACAGACAATACCTATGCTTTTACGTGTAAG